>JAAGNO010030226.1:34352-95382 GCA_033439905.1 Ceryle rudis | reverse complement strand
ACCTGGGGATGCAAACTGTAGTTGAAATATTTTCTGAAAGAAACAGCTGATATAACCACTGTGAACTCAAAAAGATTGAGTGAAGTGGACAGATACACTTTGGTTTTATTACAGAATGATTCCCCTAAATTAGAAGTTAAACCTATGAACATTAACTAGAGTGCACAGCAGGGTAAAACATGCACCAAATGCTTGAACCTTGAGGCACTCTTGATTTCACTACGACTTGCAGGTCATTCTAAATTTATTTTTTAAAATTATTTTATTCTTTTCAACTCTTAGCTGACAGCGCTCACCAAGTCATAAGAAATGCTACAGGGCATCCTTTTTCCTCTCCACATGACATTTTTCTGAAGCCCTCTAAACACTGCAAACTCATTGATTTTATAAACAACATCAGTAGTTCTTTCAAGGTTGCTTAGGAGATTGGTAACAGAATAATAAAACCTCAGGAAAGAGATAGGCAAGCAGAGCAGTGCTTCCACAACACAATTATATCAGCTGGAAACCAATCCACTGCTTATTATGTACCCTGGTATCTCATTTCAGGTGATATGCTCAAAAACAGAGTGTGAAGACGGGGAAAGTCAGAACAAGATGAGGAAACCCGTTTAACATAATTACCTAAACCCTCTGTACAGAGTCCACTGAGAAAGGTAGGTCCCTCTGACAACCTACGAGGGTAAATTTGCTCTTTTGCCAGGTTTCCACTCTCTCTGTTAAGAAGAGTGGAAGCCAGTGTCAGCACTCTTCTTCCAGCACACAGCCCACCAGATTGTTCATAAAGTACACAAAGATAATCCCAAAGCTATTTTCAAAAAATATGCCAGAACTCTTCCTCAAGACATGGCTTCTGAAGATGAAAAGGTAGCCTTTTTAGTGAGTTTCCTGAATAGCACATTTTTCGCCCTGAGGCAAAACTAAAGTATTTACAACAACTTAAAATAATACTAATTACCAAAGACAGGTAGATTAAAACCTTCTTATTCTTGGTGCATTGCTGTTTTAAATACACTGGACAACCATAATCTTTAAATTTAAAATAAAAAAAAAAACCAAAAAAACAATAAAAAAAAAAAAACCACCAAAAAAACCAAAACACACACAAAAAAAACCACAACAAAAAAACCACCTGCCAGTTTACTTCCAGTAATAATATTCTAAGTTGTCTCAAATGACATCTATCACTAGTGCCAACCTTTATACCCCATTTGTTACATTCCCCTAAGAGCATCTGTGTTCAATCCTCCATGCTGCCTGGTAACACTTCAAAGGAATACCTTAAGGCTATCTAATCAGCTTAATCATTTTCCTGATAATACTTTTGCCAAAGAAGTCTTAGAAAGATACAATATTAAGTGTGTAGTTCCACCACGACTGCTCTCTATCAAATTGGTCAGTACTGTCTCACTGATTTTCCTTATCTGCACTTCTTCTACCTCATGTTTCACTAACAGGTTATAATAAAAATAAAATTTAAAAAAAACCCCTGGATTAAGGACCACTGTGCAACACAGCAGTACTACAATAAATAACAATGATGTAAAACTGTTACAAGGAGGAAAAGAGAAAGAAGTGGAAGATAATCTGATGTTTAAGTATCAGTGTGATCCCTGGAAGTACATATGAAGAATGATAAAGATAAAAATTACATTGATGTTTGTCACCAAGATAACTAATTCCCACTAGTAGGTTCTTTTTCAGGTTTTAAAATATATTATAAAAGGGATGACCCCAAAAAGTATCACAAAAAATTATTTAACGGATTTAACAACCATATTTATCTAATATACAAATAATTTACAAATAATGTCTTTGGAAATAATGTCTTAGAGTCTATTGAGCTTATCAATGGCAGAGTTAGAACCACACCCTATATGAATATCCAAGCATACATATCCATACATACATAAGGCAATAAAATGCATCAAACTCTTCAACCTAGGAGATAAATGTATGAGATCTTATAGTTAAGTCAATTAACATATATACATTCAGATTAAAGAAAACACAAAAGTTGGGGGTTTTATTGCAAGCAGCTGCAAAGGATTGTGTTGAACATTTCAACACCCAAAATGTTTCAATCAAGTGTCATCCACTTTTATCCCTTACAATACCTATGCTCCAAACCTTCAGAGCACGTGAAATCAAAAGTCAGTTTAGAGAAATCCTACAGCCCGCTTTATAGAAGAGCCTATACTGTTACCTGATGCAAGACTTTCTAGGATTTTTTTCATCTGTGAAAAAGAAACTTTCCCAAGTTGAAGTTGTTTGCAGAATTCATTTACTGGAATGATAGAGTTTTCCTTCTCTGAGATTTGTCACCCTTCCTGAGATTTACAATATTTCCTTACGTAACAGTGCTGCTTACACATTATTTATTAAGGTATTCAACACAAGCTCAATGAAATAAACTATAAAAAACTGAAGTGTTTGGTATCAAGCTGCACAGAACTAGTATTTCATAATTTTAAGTATTCTTTAGCATTTTCAAGTTTTTAATAATATATGTTTTTTTAAAAGAAAAGCACAAATATTTCTACACCCTTTAGATATTCAGTTCAATTAGACATGCTGCTTGTTCTAACAAATGCTAATACAGAAAGATCACTACAGCTGTATTGCCAGTATTCAGAAAGATCTTAAGAGTTTCTAATTGAAAAAGACCATGGTAATTATCTAGTAACAGTAGCCAGACATAAAGAAAACTAGCAAAATCAGTAAAGGCTGATTCTTACTGCAGCGTTCACAGGATTTACTAATTCTTTGGCTTTCTTAAGATTGTAATGGGTACTTCAAAAAATAAATCTCTACAGCTAGTTCTGTAAATAGAAACAAACTTCGACAGGTAAGACTTGATAAAAAAATCATATTCAACTTGTTCTCTTGCAACCCCCTTCATGCCAGGGGAGTTCAAGGTCCCTTCCAACCCAAACCATTCTATGATCATTCCATGATTCTTTCTAATTTTATCTGGGAAAACAAAACAAAACAAAAACACCCAAGGGAAAAACAAAACCAAACCAAAAAACCCCAAACAAACAAACAAAAAAAACCCCCACACAAATCACACCCCCCAAACCACTACTACTCTATTACCTCTGTTGGCTTTTCCGAGTCTTTCACAATCGGTTTCCCCTCCCCAACCATCCAAGAAGGATATTTACATACAAACACAGCAGCAAATATAGGGTAAGTTTACAGAGAAGCTGCAAGAGCTGACCTGAACTTATTACACCCTTAACTCATGAGCCTCCCTAGCACTGGCAAGGAAAATCCCCTGTGAACTACCTGATAATGCACTTACTCATCTGTTGAAATAGCACTAGTCCGACTGTTGTCTTGGCAATAGTGAAATGATCTGGCACAGACCGAGTAGGTGTTAAGCACTTCTAAGGGAACCAAACTACACCTCTGGAAAGCACTTACATTTCAGAGAGAAAAGTAGAGCTTTCCCTAATCCCTGTAGCAACTGCCACAATCCCTGTACTAAGAGATTCAATGTGCTATAAATTTGACAGAGGGGGAGGCAAGAAAAAAAGGAAAAAAAAAAAAAAAAAAAAGATTAAGAGAAGCATGTAAAGGCAACACTTTTCCTCACATATCTAAGCTTGAAAAAAGATTTACAGGAAAGAAGCAGTTCGCTGAAGTAAAATCTCAAATGTGTCTGTTGCTCAAGAAGTAAAATCCAGCCCTCCACAGGACGGGTTTTCAGTAATTAAATCAACGACACGTCCTCAGCCGAGTCTGTTGTCATGCTGTGACTCAAAAGTACAGTACCTTAGACACAGTACCACATGAATTCGGGGTGGCCTACATTTCAGATCACAGCTGTTTCATATCTGATCTACTCAAAACAAAAGATAAAGCACATAGCTGAGATGGAAGACCAGAACATCTCAGACATAAAATCTCAGACATAAAACCACTCAAATGCAAACATACCTCAGCTTTCTTTGTTCTCTCACTTCTGCAGGTATGTATACTGTTAGGTGACAACACTGATTTGTTCAGGATTAGCTTTGACAGCCATTTTTTAAATAGATACAAGAAACAGCAAATCCCATCACCCACCAGTGATACCACAGCAAGTCAACATATAAGGATAACCAATAGAATACCTTTTATAAGCTACAAGATGCAACTAAAGTTTCAGAAACCAACTAAAAAAAAATGAAGTAGAGGTGAGCTGAGCAATGAAAACTCAACTACCAAACCTACAGGTAGGTCTTATACATTCAGAGAACATTGAAACAATTTTCTATTTCCAATTTATAACCTGAAATGATGCATCAAGTTTTTGTATTATACCTGAGATGTTGAAGTACATTTATTAATAAAAATTTTAAAGCCTGTTCATATTCGTATTCTAGACAGCACACTACACATGGGTGATGCAAACAAGCAATTTCATTCTGCACTCAGAAATGTAGATCTGGAGTTTGTAGATCCAGGAAGGTAGCTGTCAGCTCCAATTCCCTAGCATCCCTTCTCATTCACCACAGATTTCCCTTTTTTCCAATAACTGAAACTGGATGTTTTAAAATTTCATTCCAGAGGAGTGGCTGTATAAAACAAATGCTCCTGGAACCCAGTTTAAAAGCCACAACTTATATAACATGTTATATAAAATTCAGATTACACAGGTGTCCGAGGGCTTCACAGTCCCATCTGCTTAAGAGTTTAAAGCTAGTACTAACTTAAAAGAGTTTTTTGAATTTCTGACAATATTAGTGAAAGCAAAGATGTACATTTGCAGTGAAACTAGAATGAATTCTTTCACCAAAAAAACCCCACAAACAAAACCAAAACCTGGGCAAAAAAAAACCCCAAAACAGTTGGTTAATCACAAGAGTAACACAAAAACCACAGGTAAACATTTTGTCAATAAGCACTTGCAATTTCAATTAAACTGGAACTAATTAACTTATTTTCCAAAATCCTGTTTTCTTTCACTATCGGGCAATAAAAACCTACATAATTCAAACTGCAAACATATGATCATAAATGACATTTTATGCAAACATGCTTTGTTGTTTTATGAGCAGAAATATGTTGAGAATACATAACCTACAAAAAGCTACAAAATTACAGTATTTCAAAACTGGAGTCTAACAAACCACCTCTTCCTGTTGTTCTTTTTTTTTTTCTTTTCATAGAAGGAATGCTACATGTTTTCAATAAGCAATGCTGGAATTCAATGGTTGAATACCAAAACACTTGGAATAGGAAGTAAGCATATGCCACTAACCACTTCAACATCATTATGTTGGGAAGTAACTGAATCTTATAAGGACAAAAGGTTGCTCAAGATGCAGGTATGATTAAAGATATCACGTAAGTGGAATCACAGTAATATTTTCTGCCAACAAAGCCCCCAGAAGAGATTAAATAAGAAAGGATTTAGAGTTAAGCTGTTAGTTTTGAATTATGTGAATGAGATGTTGCTAGCACACAACCTTGAAATTATATGAACTGCTGTTCTTACTTCTGCTTCAGGAATTACACTAAAGATGGTATTAGAATTGGGCTAAGCAGTGTACAGCATGTTTTATACCAAACCATGTTCTGCAGTGGTTTTTTAACTCTATTTGCAGAGGTACTGCAATCACTGGCTAGAATTACCAGAATACTCAAAACCGGGAAGAAAATGCATTTAGCAAATTTTATTTCATCTATACATTTTGTTTTAAGGTCGAACAGCCACCCACTAGAAAATTAAATCGTACAGTCAGCCAGGATATCTGCAGTATTTATAGACTATTGAATATTAATATCTTCATGTTAGTCTAAAAACTGCCTTGAATTTGTACTCAAGACATTATAAGGTAAATTCCTAACAGGTGAAATTTGGTTACAGAAGTAACACATGATCTTTTAATATCCAGTAGCAGAAGAAATGATGACAACAAAGGGACTTTAAGCCCAAACAAAATCACCAGGTGTAAGTTAAATCAACATAATTTCCAATACAGAAGCCAGTACTACTGCGGGAAAAAAAAATAATGCAAGAGGTTGCCGTTAAGTAATAAAACATAAAAATAATTTGAGAAGTTGTCCATGCAGTTGTTTCTACAGTTATGTTAAATGACTTGTGTCTGAAGAGTTGAACGAATTGCTCTAGTGCTCTGTTTTAGATCCTTTTCTGTTTTGTTTTTAATAAGTTATTCCAGCATGAGTGAGGAAAAATCTGTCCCCAGAGAAAATATTTGTCATGGTTTCTTCTCTACCTTGTGTCCTATTTCAGACACTCTCTTACTCAGTAAGATATTGACCAATCAGATGTAGGTATAAAAATCCCATAATTTCACCTGACAGCTGTTTTAGTGGAAGTAACACATATATAAAAGGTTGGAAAGTCAACTGAAAGAATGCCTCGAAAAATAGAAAAATATTACACAGTTTTGAGTAAAGTGTCTATTAAATGCACAGTAGATAATTAATTTCTCATTTGCAATCAGCATTACTCTCAGTAAATAATGTCACAGTTTAGGTCATTATCCTAACTTTCTGTCTATCTACTTTTTCTCTAAAAAAATAAAACCAAGCATACGCTCCTACCGTAAGACTTCATTACAATATGATGCAGTTTAAGTACAATACTGTAACCTTTTGATTTGCACGGTTACTTGGCTGAATACATGCCAATATTTCTATGTCTTATTAATTTGAAGCCTGAAAACTAAATATTCCATGAGCTACAGAACACATAATTTCCTCTTCCCTGGCAGTTATTAAAATGCCAGAGGTCACATTTTTTTCATCCTAATCCAGGAGCACTTCTGATTAGAAGCATGACTTTTTCAGTGACCACCTTCTCTTACTGTGATGTATACTTTCATTAATAGCTTCTTAGGCCAAATTTATAGAGGCCAATCTAGTATTTATCCTCGTCTCTCCGAGGATGTATAAAAAATAAAAAAAAAACCCTACCACCAAGCAGCCAAATCACTAAAAAACAAAGAGACGGAGAAGCGAGCTCTCTCACTTGACAGGAATTCAACACTGTCTAAAAACTTACCTGTATTGTCAACCCAGATGAATAAAATTTTGCTAAGATATTTTGAGTACTAAGATGAACAGAAAATTTCAATCAGGCTGGTTGCAAAATTAACGATGCTCACTGACTGGAGAAAACAGCTACAGAAGCAGAGCAAAAGAAAGTAAAAGTATTCCTCTAGTCAATTCACTTTATCTGCTTCAAAAAGCTGTTGGTCATCTTTATACAATTTCCCAAAGAGGAACAATACTCTTTTCAAGAAGGAAAGCATTAGTACTTAACTCAACTACTTCCCTTGCATGAAAAGCCACAATTATGTCTCCAGAGGAACACAAGCAAGCGAGACCTCAAACCCCTGCTGAAATGAAAGGCTGTTTTGAAGATTCTCTTTTAGAAAAAGAGTATTTCTGAACAGCTGGTTCAAGAACACTCGCTCTGCTTTCAGAGTTAGGATTTAAGAGGACAGTTTATATAACCCCAAAGAAACGAAGATAAGCAACACTGTAACAGTCTCACTTTCTTAAGCACAATGTATCTCAAAGAAATACATTGCTGGGGGGAGGGGGGGAACAACAAGCAAACAATGAACAACTATGTAACAATTTGTCTCTTCTGAGTTACCCAAATATTATTTGGTACGAACAGTGACACATTGCAGTGTTGTGTTCTTAAGAAAGATATATGAGGATCTGTGAAACCCTGGCTTACCTGTATCAAACACACCTCAACCAAAAGAACATAGTTGTCACAATCTGACTACAATGTCACTAACTGCTAGATTACTATTTCAGGAATCATACTGGGAGATGTTCAAAAATGTCCACAATGACTGTTAGTTCCAGAGAGCTTACTTGAAATTTAAGCTTTCGAACATAGTAGAGCTTATCGAGCTCTCCATTTTTGTTGGTTTGGATATTAATTGATTTTTTTTAAATGTCTACTTCTTGAGACATCATTGATGAATATGCAAATTGGTAAGGAAAACCTCACAAAATGTGATAAGCCAGAGAGAAAATTAAAAGGGTTAAAAATGTACCTCTGAAGTGCCTTATAAACAGTCAAGCTAGATACCAAAATATTCTGAAAATTTGCTCAAAATCAAGAAGCCAGCTAGAGAACTGGTAGTATCACCTGGTGAAAAGGTGCAAAATGGGCACTCATGGTTAAGCCTGTAACAGAGGAAATCAATGAAATCTCTCTGCCAGCCCTTACTGCTGAAGATGTTGGGGAGAGAGATCAGAAGAGCTAGATGAGTTAGGAGAAAGCATCTGGGAAGCATCAGGCCAACTGGGTAAGTTATGTGCTTGCCCATCACATTATGTAAAATGGCAAGTTCATGTTCATCAGCAAATGTTTAAAAAAACCCCCACCACAGTGCCAGAGTGTCCCATCTGAAAAATGAATCTTGGTGGGATCCTAATAGGGATCACAAACCAGCGAGTAAGACTTCGATCTCTGGTAAGAGGGCAGACTCTAGAACAAAGAATAAGACCATACAGCACATGTATTAACAGAGCTTGATGGGAAGGTCAGCATGGCCTCTGTAAAGGGAAATCCACTTTGTTAGTTTGCTGCAGGGCAATGGGGTGTCAGTGAGCACACGGAGAAAGGAAAACCTGTGGTAAAATGTATACGGATCTTCTAAAATTCTTTGACAAGTTTCCCCACCAAAGTCCAGTAAGGAAACTTAAGTTGCCAAGGGATTGGAAGAAAGGTTCTTTTATGAACCAAAATGTGGTGAAAGGAGAAATGAAAGCTTAGTGACCGCTTTTCAGACAGGGCAGAGCCAGCAGCAGGTTCTGTAGGGGAAGGTTTTGAGACTACTTTTATTCAAGAATCCCTTATGAATGACCTGGAGAAGGAATGAGGAATAAATATGTGTATTTTGTGATGATACTGAGCTCTTTTGATTTCAAATGTCATGCTACACATCAAGACTACAGTGTTTGGGGTTGGCTGTTTTGGTTTTTTTGTTTGTTTGGGTTTTGTTGTTTTTGTTTGGGGTGTTTTGGGTTTTTTTTAAATAAAATTAAAAAAAAAAAAAAAAACACCACACAACAAACAAAGAAAACTTCTTCCAAGATAAGTCCTTATTCTGTCAGTTAATGTCTCATTTGTGGTGCCTTCCCCCTCTGCCGTCCCTCTCCCTGGTTCTCCTGTGTCACAGACTCCACACGCCTGCAGGAAGGTTAATCGAAAAGCTAATACTCTAGCGCAGATTCAAGGAGTTAAACCTGCATGTCTCTCAGTTTTGCCTTTGAAACCATCAGGTATACACTGAACTTAGAAGCATTTCAGATGCATTTCAGCATCACTAACCAAACAGAAAAAGAGGGGCCAAAGACAATACAAGGGCTTGAATCGGGATTTAAAATAGGAATAAAAGCAAAGAAGGTAATCTTTTAACTCCATCATAAGCCAACAATAAAGAGCAGTACCACTTTATCATCTATAACAGACTTCTTGCTAGCCACTGTGTTTATGGATGAAAAGTTGAATGTCAAGACAGAATGAAACAAGTCTGTCTGACACAGTTTGTCAGTTTTACATGTCAGTGTTAGTAGACTCCAGTAAAAATTCATGTACACAAATCCGACTTGAGATGAAAAATGTACATATTCTTTCTAGTGGATTAAATTAATAATTTAGGAATGTGACAGGATATTAAACACAAGCGAACGTGCAATCATTTAATGAGCATTTGATTTCCAATGAGAGATTGGCTCATATGTATAGACTTAACTTCTAGCTGCACTATGGTGCCCTGTAATAAGGTTAAAGCCATTAGACCTCATACAACATCTGTAACACATCTGGTAGCCTGTAAGATTTGCCTCTCCTTCTTCCTCTCTATGGCCTTATATAATATTTATTTCAATTACAAATGAAACCTTTATTTTCAACATCCTACACTTCGAATATTACCTACAGCTGTAGCATAAGGACCATGACTGGGAGTTCTGCTTCTCTGGCTTAACAAAATCGTATTTATAATTAAGATCAGTGTTATACAAATAAGTAACAGTACTGCAGAATTAAATCCCTGTAAGATCAACACAAATTTCTGCATATTCAGTCCCAAGTTCCAAGCACTCTTCTTTTGACCTTGCTTTCTTAATATAAGAAAAAATAAACATCTACCAGCATGTAACAATTTAAATGTCCCACATGCTGTTTTTTCCTATGGGAAAGGAGATAAGAGAGACACGTGACATTTGTCACAGCCAATTAATGCACTTAAAGACTACAGGTGCCACTGTGGTGAGAGCAATATAGAAAACGTAAATACAGTCCTGCAAAGAAAGATGTGAATAGACAGAACCAATGGTTTAACAATGATAGAAATAAAATGAAACAGCACAGGAACTAAAATACACAACAGTTGTGATACAAACAGAGAGATAAAATAAAATAAAAACAAACAAACACACACACCCAAAAAAACCCAAACAAACAAACAAACAAACAACAAAAAAAAGAAAAGAAAAAAATCACCCCACAAAACCAACCAACCAACCAAACCACCACCACAACACAAAACCAGGAAAACACCCTACTTTGTAGACAGTGAATTTATGTGAGGTGAAAGCAGACCTAATTCTGGCTCTTCCGGAGAGATTGATAGAGGTTTCCCTAAGTAGCAAGCAACAGAAAAGTGAAGCAGGTTAAGTGCACAGAGCACAAGTTCACTGTACAAATGCACCGTTTCACATAGTGACTCAAAAGCCAGTTGTATCAGGCTACTTAACTCCATGGAGCTTGAACTCACACCAACTCCATGCTGCATCAAAAGCATCACTAAGAAGACTGTCTGAGGTTACCATTTTAGCATATTGTCAGTTACAGTGCACAAAAGTACAGGGATCAAATTCATTTTCTTGAATGACAATAACAGGTAAGGGTATAAAATAAAAAAAACTAAGTTTTTTTCTGCTAACGGCAACTTTTCTGCTATTAATTGCAAAATTCACATTCTCCTCTGCAGCTTAGCAGTGGTTATTAGAATTGCTGCTTGATGCTCGGAGAAGAAGCTTGCCCCCCAGATAAGGTCAGTCAAATACTACTCTCCAAAACCACAGAAGCACCTTTTAGATTAGTACCATGAAGACAAGAACACAACATATTAATTAACCTTAGGGTAATTAAATGTTTTCACTCCTTTCCAGAGCAAGCAATCCCCAGATATATTTATTCTGATCAATTATCAAATCACTGGGATAGGAGAAATAAGATAAGCTGTTAACAGCAAAAATCATCCAGTAAATTTCTTGCTCAGCTGTGTGGCTTTTCTCCTCATTCATCAAGACTGGGAGGCAGTGAGAGGTGAATCAGAGTGGCAGTGGGGAGGCGGCTTTGGTGCTGTGCAAGCAGCAGTAGACAAAACTCTGGTGTATTATTAACGCTTTTAGCCACAAATGCAAAGCATAGCACTGTAGAGACTGCTATGAAGAAAGTTAACTTCTTCCCTTACAGGTCCAGTACAGACCTAAAGCAAAAATAAATATAGCTTCTCAAAAGGTAACGAGCCTCACCACACCGACGCTTTCCAAAGCGAGTCTATTTCTGGAAATTTTGTTCTCCTCTTCTGTCTGGCATTATTCTTACAGGTCTTATGTGTGGTTTTATTTGGTTGTAGAGCTCCTTTAATGTCTTCCTTAGGATAAGAAACTAATATAGCTCACATGGCCTAAACTATAACTATTACGTTTATATTATTAAAACAACTAAAATTCAAAATTGTCTTGGGTACAAAACTAAAGCAGTACTATACACCCAAATTGCTTTGTTTCTCCTTAAAGTAATGACTTCATCAGAAATAGAAATTATCAAGCTGATTTTCTTTTGGACATCAACAGTACAGTTAATGTAAAAAGTTAATGACAATTTGCGGCAATTTATGATTTTGTTTTGGTGTGCAGATTATTAGCTGTCAGTATTTCATGCCACAGCAATAAAAGAAAAACAAACAAACAATAATAATAGTCATAATAATAAAAATCAACAACAAAAGAAAACAGAAATAATAATAATTAAAAAAGAAACAAAACAAAACAAATCAAGCCTTTATGCAACAGACCCAACCATTCCTTCAAAACGTCTTCCTTGACTAACTAGCAAATCTTAAAAGTCTGTCTTCGCCAGTGGAAGAGGAACTCTCCACCACTGCTCCCTATTATCCTTCCAACACCTCTGCCATTTTCATTTTGAGAAATGTCTCCCTTTATGCCAGAAGTACTCATGTAATGTTTCGAAAGAATTATACAATGTATTTTTTAAACGCTGAGAAGTCTACACTTCCTATGCTTCTTCTGAACTCAGATACTGAGTTTTGAGAGAGGATACTTGATTCAGTGGGTAAGAGGAATCACACCTACTGTGACTTAGATGACAAACAGAAATACATGCTCTACAATCTTAAGGATCCACCTTGTAGGAATGTGGCTGAAGTGCCAGAGTTTGATCTTTACTCAATATGCTTTTTTTTTTTTTTTTTTTTTTTTTGGGGGGGGGGGGGGGGGGGGGAAGGGATTCATCATATACCTCCACCCACAAAAACATACTCAGTTATCTTCTAAGAATAATGCATAGCTTTTAATTACACAGTTAAAGGGCCTAGGGACACATTTCTGCTTTAAGAAACAGCCAGAAGATAAAGGTCATGCAAGACAGCAGTGGCATGAACTGGAAGACAGTCTACTATGGAATGATATCCACAACTGAATTTATTATCTTCATAAAAGTTTGTACCATAAAAGTTAAAGATCAATTTCAATTTCTTTCCTACCCCCACAAAGCTCTTAGGAAAAAACCCATGGCTATATCCCCTCGGATAGCAACTGATAAGGCACTGAGGAATGCAACTTGAAAGCAGAACCATTCTTTATTAGCAGCATTTAAGATGTACATTTAAACAAATGGTTGCTTTGCAGTGGAAATGGAGCATTTAAGTCCCAGGGTTTCTTGTGGGGGGGAAACAACAAGAACACAACAGACAAACAAACAAACCCACCAAACCCCCCCACACACACACACAAAAAGAAAAGCACAAAAAACCCCAACACAACAACAAAACAACAAACACACAAAAAAAACCCACAACCACCTTATTTTATTTTGCTCAAAACCATCTGTTTCTATTTCTTTTTCTATTTCAGTGATATTCCCACACTGGATCCCCTTGGAATTAATATCAGTGAATGTTTTCCGTTTTATTTTCTTGCTGGACATTCAGATCTCTTTTCTGCCTTTTTTCTTTCTTTCTTTTTTTTTTTTTTTTTCTTTCTTTCTTTGTGCACTGTTCTCTCAGGATTTTCTCACACAGTTGTTTTAAAAAGTTACTGCTTAAGAGCAGTATTTAAACATAGCCCATATTCTTTCGAGCAACTTAGAATCCACTGCTTACCACAGTATTTTACCAAGATAGAACAAAAGATTTAGTCAAGGATCATATTAGTAAGAGATAAACTACCTGGTGCTATTGATAAGACTTTGCTCATTAAATGCCAGTTGGAATAGAAATAGTTCAGTCTTTAACATCTCTGTCACTCTTACGACTTACTCTTTCAAAAGGCTTCCCAGCTTTTTTTATAAGACTGTTTTAAAAAGTTAAACTGAAAAAAAGAAAATATCAATCAAAAGTGTCTTGCAGCAAGTGTACCTAGGCTCAAACAATGCTATTTAACAAACATGAATGAATTCCTCACCACCAATATATTTTGCAAGTCCCATGAATTTCAGTTGTCAGCGAAGTTCTCCATTAGTTTTTAAAGACAACAGAACGTACATCTCAGCAGGAACATGAAAGGCTGTCTAACTGCAGAACTGAGCAGATACCAAAACAGGCTTTCCTCTGTAGAAGAGGGGTCATTCTGAACACAGGGGGAAAAAAAGTGTCCTCTTACACCACAGTGGTCATTAGTGCTCTCACTTTTCAGAAAACTTGCAATCAGAAATACTCTTTTAGCTGTAATTCAGAGCTAGGTTGGAAACCAAACAGAGATCTTCTGCAGAGAAGGAAAGTACTGGTGTAAATTCAGAAAAGCTGTCTTGGCGTGGCAAAGAGTTTTTACGCAGGTATGTTAGTAGGAATGGCAATTAGTGCTTTAAACTTCTGCATGTCACCTCTTCGATTTAGTTCAGAGTTTACCATGTAACCGCTTTAACCACAGGTGACGATAAGAAGTGAAACTGTGCCATTTCAAAAAGAGACACTTGTCCAAGAAAATCAACAAAATCATCAATGAATGAGGATATTTTTTCATATCACCATATGTAAAACGAAATACAAAGAAACACGCCTCAAGGAAGGCTACAAAAACTTTGAATGGCACCGTTCATGTTGACATGGACACTTGACTCTTCATAACAAGTATATGTATATGTATAATACATATATAATACATATGGTATTAGTACTTGGAAGGTGACAATGTAGGCTATGCTCATTACTGCTCGTTGTTTATAAGCTACTTTGAAGACTGATAGTGCTATTACCTATAAAGGACACTTGATACTGTGCTTCAAACTCTTCCACAGACTGTGAAGTTCTTGTCTGTTTACAGCACTGCAGAAGAATAATTATGCATAACTTAACAGGCTGCTCACAGTGTAAGTCAGATCAGCTCCTTAACAGGCTTAACTCATGTACTGTCTTTTTAAAATAGCTTTAATGCTGCACATTAATGAATATGGTTTTAAAAAGAAAGAGTACTAACCCTGTAGAGAGGGTGGCATTTGTCCTTGAAACATGGTGCCAAACGAGCATAGATCTGCAGGCTATAGTAATAACTTGCCAGCTGGAGAGATAACGCAGAATGTAATTGCTTTTCAAAGCATTTGTTGGCATCTACCGCCTAGGAGAAAGAGAGCATTAATTTAGATGCAAGAATTAGCAAGCTTACAACATCAAGTGCAATAACTTTCTAAAAAGCTGCTTGCTGTGATTTAGAAATAGCTCTGACTATGTTTCTCTGACACAAAAGTAAATCAGCAACCTACACGCACACACAAAGAGAATTCTACATCATGATGGTTTTCCTCTCTTGCACAAACAAACAGCAAAATTATTTTCCAACTACAGTTTTGCTGTTTCTATACCACTAAGTTTGTAACCATATTTCTGAGCTACGTTAAAACTGTCAGTCAGATGCTCCAACTACTATTTTCAGCAAGGAAGAATGTCTTTTGGCGCATGCCATGCTCATAAGCCAGTCACAATGGCTTTTACACATAAACATGTGTAAAACATGTATTTAAATGATTTCAAAGATTTAGATTTTAACCCCCTAAGGAAATTATGTTTTCTTATGGAATTCTGAAATGCTATAGAGTCTTTCCTGGCAAAAACATACAAACAAAATCATGATCAACATACCTGTGGCAGTGCAAGTAGATAGGCAAGAGACAAGGCCATATCATTTGGTAAAGCATCACTTGCTAGCTGTAGCAGAACTGCAACACACAGGGAGTGGAAATAAAGCTTTGATTACCGACCCATGTAGCCTTGACAGTTAGCAAATGAAATGTTTTCAGTATAACCATATTTTATTAGACACTAACTTGAAGTACCTCTATACATACTTAATTAAACACTTATCAGTGCAATCCAGAAACAGATAATATGCAATTAATTTGGAATACAGTTTTACCTTGACTTCCAGGCAAAGCGTTTGATGCATTAACCAAACAAGAATGAAACTGTGCAGTAAAAGATGCAAAGTATAACCACTAAAATAATACCTGTATTGATCTTTGCCAAGTAAATCTTTTGCTTATAAAATCAAAGCAGTAATGTAATGCTGTAAGTGGGGTAGACACCAACCAGAGGAATGGTACAAAACATCATCTCTTCAAGCCGGAGCTCGAATTCACTTACCATTGAACACAACAAACCATATTAAAAACTTCAGTCCTTCTTAATAAAGAAAAACCAAACAAAATGAAAACAACAACCCAAGAACAAACAAACAAACAAAAGAAACAAAACAAAACACACACCACCAAAAAACAAAGCAAGCAATGCTGCAAGTATCATATGAATTTTAAGTAAGATCATTAAAACAGGTCCTGACACATATTTCAAACAGAAACAGCAGCACACAGGCAAAATTAATACCCTAAAGAAAAATTATTCTGATTATAAAAAGATATACTGGTAAAACTGACACAAACCTTACCTGCTATCACTACATTATAGATATCAAACTTTTTTTTTGTTTAAAAAACCCACTATATTTTACATTACACAAACAGGAGAAGCAATACAGACACAATGTGAGTGTCCAAGATTTGTTAATTAGAAACAGGATCTCTCCTTCAGGCAGTTATCTTCCTCTGCACGGAAGTCAAGCATTGCGGCTGTTGCTATGAAAGTTTCAACAAACAATTGCAGAACAGCAATTTTTGTGACATGCTTAATATTCAGATTTGGGGTAAACAGTATCAATTATTGGTTTCGGGGATTTCAAAAATCTTATTAAACCTGGACCAGAAATTGCATAAGGAATTTTAAGTATACCACGAAAATAACATTACAATTTCCTTCTTTTTATAATATATTATTACTATTATTCCAAATACTAAAAGCCATCTTCCAGCAATTTAGCTCTTTATTTTAAGGAAGTCTCAAATACCTATATTTCAACACTACACAAACTACTCGAGGGCACACTGGCAAGAAATGTCATGACTTTACACACAGAGCCCCTCAGTGAACTCTTTATTCCAAAGGATAATTTGCAAAAGGCTTAAATGTCCAATTACAATTTTTAGATTATCATTAATTTGTCATCAACCTGAAGTGGATTTGCATTCTGGCCCTCACCCAAATACAAAAACCGAATTTCTATGTGACAAGTCATCACAGAGGCTTTCTACACGGCAATACATCACAGCTACTGCAAATACAAGCCTGTCCAACAGTACCTAATGCTCTATTCTTCAAATAGCTTTTATCAATAATTTCTTGCTGCTGACAACTTGTTTCTGCTACATTCAAACTAACCTGCATGCTGTCCAAGCAAAGATAACAGGACCCCAGAAATTTCTAATAGTAAAATCTAGATTAATTAGTTAGGAAAATTGGTATTTCCTACTCTCAGCACAAGTAAAGTCACTTTATATACTCTTACAACCACTTAGTCTTTTCTGTTCAGCTAGGAGGGAAAAATAATTTAGGCTCCGTCCCTTTCTCCAGGTTACATTTATTATGTATTCTCAAGGTTTTGCAATTAATGATTGCAAAACCTTGAGAATACATAATAAATTGTGGGTTCTCCTCCAACTGAACAACCCCAAGATGACAACTGCCACACTAGCAAAAATTTATCTTTAACTTTCAGATAGCAATCATGACAAAGAACACAGCACCAATACAAATCCAGAAAACAGTATCATTTTATTCATACTTTTGAATGAAGCTCAACACAAAGATATCCCAGTTGCCAGAATGTACTTAGGAAGACGTGACTCCATTGTCATCCCTTCCAAGAAAATAACATTCTCTGTACTGATTCAGTAAATATAAATTTCCTGTGTGCTTATATGCAGATATGAGTACACGTATCCATATATGGATACCTACTTTACATACACACAACACATGCATATACACAAAGACTGATTTCGTACAAACTCCTGTCTCCCAGTGAAGTCCTACAGGAATTCTCTGATGTCTAACAGGTCTGAGTCCAAAACACAGGCTATGGACATTAGCAAGATGCCATTCTGTCCTCTCATACATCTTCATAAAATTTACAGGAACTTAGTACCATTTAATACTAAATTTGAAATTTGCCAAAGGGATTAAACAGTACGGGGTCAGCAAACCAGGGAGGACAGAAAGGGACAAGCAAAAAGCCAGTGCTGCTGTTCCACAAGAAATATTTCCTTAGGAAAACACGAAAATACATATACACAAAAAATGTTTCATGAATCTTTTTTTTTTTTTCTGTGTAGGTCTTTACTTTATACAACAAGCTCATTTGGAAGGCCAAAGTTTATTTGTGAAAACTGGAATTTATCAGTACCTAGGAAGTTTAAACTCTTTTTCCAGTTGGTTGGTTGGGGTTTTTTTCCACTCTGGAAAAAACAAAAAACCAAATTGTTTCAAAATTCTTCAGTGTGATAAAATCTCACTAAAATTAAAATCATATATTGCAGTTGAACGGCGACATCTGCAAGCAATTACAAAATCAGGAAAACACTAAGCTATTCTTTGTTCTAAAACTCGAGAGGATTATTAGGTATGACTGACTTGAGTTTACTTCGAGTTTAGTACCTAATCTGGTTACAGCAAAAATGCAGTCATCAATTGTGGTAACTTCCCATTCAAATCTCATCTTCAGTCTCCCCCTGACATCCCTAAGGGCTACGGAGAAAGACAACTACAATTAAACAGAGATCCACAACACTGCCATGGCCATGCTAAGTCTGGATGAACTATAAAGGCACAACTGCAGAGGTGTCTTTTATTGGACCCAAAGTGATGGGTGTTACCACCTCACTTGAAAATGCTCAGTCTATCTCCTACATCCACATAGAAAGGACAAAAAAACCTGTGAAGGTCCAAGGCTTCTGATGCTACCAAATCTACAAAAAAGATCTAAAATCTACAAAAGAAGCAGCAAACATCATCTTGAGTTTTATCAGGCATGCTGCTTCTGGGGAAAGTGCTTTAGCTACTCCTTCAGAACTGGAGTGACACTGCTACAGTAATAGAAAAAAATTTGGTGCCAAGTACAATTCAGGTTTCTTTGCTAAACTGCATCTACTTCCTGGTTCATCTATTCTTTTACAAGGGCTAAAGCCTGCTGCTGTGGCTGTCCCAGAAGACAGCTATAAGGAAACAATGTTTGTTCGTAGTATAGTAGCTAATCACTCATATTATCATTCAAGTTTCATATGACAAAATCCTCCCAAAACCTTAAAGTAAAAACACAGAATAATAAATAGGATTGTATCAGCATGATTTTTTTTATTATTATTTTAAACTCTTGCAGTGCACCATTAATATGAACTTTTTCAATCCTGAAAGTGTTAACTCATCATAAAGACTTCCAAGGGAATTGATAAAGCAAACATTAGGAAGAGAAGGGATCCAATACTGTTTAATCCAAGGCTAAATGCATTACAATTAGCAAATTACCAATTGAATCATTTACAGAAAGCTACATTATACTTCTGTGTAAGAATCTATTGATTACCAAAAGGTGTCATACAGCAAGACTGCTGAGTACTGAATAAATATAGCTCAGTTTTCCAGAGGACAACATGGAACTCTTAGACTCATATAAAACTCTCAGTTTCATAGCACAGTTGGAGGGACTCTTAAGTGGAATTCAGATTGACTATAGGAGTGGTGGAAGAGAACAGAAGTATCAAAATGGCAAACCCAGTAGTCTGCATGCTTAAGAGGTGAAAGACAAAGGCTCAGAAGCTAAGCTGGAACATAAAATTTCTTTTCTTCTTCAAGCAAAAGCCCCAAAACCTGAAATTTCTATCTCTAATGCAGCCAGTGAATTGTAAAAACCAGGTCAAATTACTCAAGTGGGAGACAGAAGTATTACCAACGATCTGCCAACTAACATGATTTGCCCTAAGAAACAAATCTTTTCCTCTCCCTCCTTTAAGAAACAGGAAGCAGAGCTAGAAGCCTATGGGCTTTCAGCATGGAATAAAAGGGATCATAAACACTGATTTATAACTATTTTTTGTATTAAGAAAGCATGAAAGGAAAAGAGTTTGAATACATCCCCATTTATACAAGCTGTTGCCAATCTTTATTACTTCACAATATAACTATGCAGATTATCTGTAGCAATATCACATATCTCAAACTACTGTGTCATATACTTCTAAGACAGATACGTTGGTTTTACTAAACAGTTGAAATAAAACTCTGTGGTTTATGAAGAAAGTTACACTTGAAACTTTTCTTATATCGCAAGTGATTTAAGACACTCATTTTTCATTGCAGAACTTACCACAGAGTAAAATATAATACAGATATCTTCCTTCAAAAGACACGAACAGCATGTAAATATTTAAACAATTCATTTCTTAAACCAGCAGGGGACAACCAGAAGGAAAGAAACAATCACAGGTGGGTTTGTATGGTTTGTTGTTTTGTTGTTTCGTTTTGCGTTTTTTGTTTGTGTGGTTCATTTGTTTTTGTTGGGGTTTTTTTTGTTTGTTTGGTTTGGGGTTTTTTTGTTGTTGTTTCTTTTTTGTGGTTGGGGTTTTTTTGGTTGGTTGGTTTGGTTTTTTTTAAAGCAAAACTATTACAGTTAACAAATTTTTAAGTATAACCTGCAAAATTTAAAAATTTCAGAAGACAAAAAGTTCTGATGATTCCAGAAGCTGCAATTAAGCATTCATTACCAAGTAAAATACTGAAATGACCCTGGAATACCAAAAGCAGAATACACAATGGCACAGAATCTGAGAAAGTGAATACACAGGCATACATACAAAAAACATTAACACTGGGTTGCAAATTTCACTTAAACGTCTGTACATAGTAGTATTCAGACCTTCAAGAATTTTTCCCTCCTGTGTACATACCTTTATAAACCCCCAAGCACCAGTTTTCTGCTTATTTAAAGCCAGATTTCTAGTCTTCACTAAGCAACTCCTTTTAAAGATGCCACGTCTTGAAAACTCTGCAACTTCTACAAAGACTACTTGCCAACGTAAGGCTTTGAATCAGATAATTCATACAAAATACTCAGAAAATATTTCAGATCATCATATGCAATTCTCAATATTTAAACCCATTTATAGATTCTCCTGTATTTACTTTATGTTGTAAATAATGTAAGTGAATATAAACATACACATACCTTCCGTAGTTGGAAGTAGGTCTTTTCCTTCACTCTTCGTTTCTGTCAGTTTCTCTGTTCTTAGCAAGACTTCTGCAAAGCTTTCCAAAGAATTGTTCTGGTATGTGCCATAGCTGATTTCAGACTACAAGTAAAATAAGGTTACTGACACATGTGCACTACACCCTGCAGTTATATTTAGCTCACATCAGGTGCAATTATCTACCTTAGTTCCTGCTTTTGCTTTCCTTTCTGTATAATTCCGGATTTTTTTCCTACTACTACAACAAATTTCAAATCACATAAATAATCCAAAATCTGTATTTTTACTTAATTACAATATATCAACAAAATATCTCACTTCAGAATTCTGTAACTGAAACTTACTTCTCCAACATACGGATCAGCAATGAGGGACTCATAAAATGGATGACAGCCTTGTTTTTCCACAGTGGCATTTCCTCCAGGCCCACTTTTTAATACATCTCCAAATTCTTGGCCCTGGGAAAAATAATTACAGTTGAACCTAGCTGTAAAAAAGCTCATTAAAAAAAAATCTGTAGCTGCTGTTCAGAAGGGAAACAACTGTAAATTAAAATACCATTGAATTCAGTGGGGAGCAAGACAGAAGTCATCTTACATAAACCAATGTTGACTGTGGTCCAGTATTCTTAAAAAAGGAAGCAGAATCATGCTCAAAAATAGTATTAGAAAAAAATAGTATCATAAGCAGTACAGAAAAATCCACTGAAACAGAGAAGGTAAAAAAAGAAAAATTGAAAAGGAACAGCTGTGAATATAAAGAGTGGGCTTCACTGTGCTTTCTTCCCCAAAGTTCTGAATCTCTCCTAAATTTCATCTGCGCCTTCTCACACTACGCTAAGAAAGTGGGAGAAAACAGATTAGAAACCAAGAAAAGGAAACAGCTTTAGACCCCTTTCATTGGGATTTGCTTGCAAACAATCCCGAGTTATCACTAGTCCATTTAACGATTTGAGGTCTTCGGTTATCAGATACCTACAAAGGAGCCCAGCTTTTATACTATCTGAATGTGTAAACATCTGGAGACACATTAGCAATTCCTTACATGTAATGGTCGAAGGTAAGTTAATGATCTCTTCCACCACTGTCCATCACTGACAGCATGCAGCATGGCTTTTGTAGTCATAGTTGTGTTAGACAACACCTTCATGGTTTTTGATGTCGTCCAGTACAACAAATCAGACTGGCTAGAGGAGACGTTGATGTCATCCTGTGAGCATATCCAACACACAATGGCAAGTGTTAGACTCATGCTTTAATTAGGCTAATGACCTTAAGCCAAATGCATTAGAGTTCAGGCACACTATATTAATATTTAAATAATCATTAATTTATGCAGCGGCTGTCATTAAAAAAAAAACAAACAAAAGACAAGTTAAAACTGATTTAGGAGTTTCAAGATGAAGTGAGTAGTGGGAACAGAAGAACATTTTACCCCTCCTTCAGTTATAATCTCCTGCTGCCACAGACACCAAGTGGTTTTAATTCCAAAGTTTATAATAAAAAATGGTTTACATAATTTTTGAATGCTTCTGTTAAAACAATGATCTCTCTACAAATGAGATAGAGCATACTCAAATTAATATTCAATAATTCAAGAAAGCTGATAGTAAAGACAATCTTGTATTTGTACAGAGGTAGCATTAATTAAGTTGAATTCTCAGTAGGGGAAATGGTGCAGAGATGTACACATTCACCTCTAGTCCAAGTGAAAAAGCATCATTAAGGTTTGAAATCCTGCACTCAGCACTTACAAGGTACTGAACTGAGCAAACCTAAAAGACTGCAAAAAAGAATCAAGACCCCAACCTAGTCTCAATCCCAAACTACTTCCACAATGCAAGTACATCTCAACAATTTATCCTGCAAAACATCTTCACTCTCAGCAAACTCACATGCAAGTCAATTTTCAAAAGTGGAAGACATGTTCCACAAATGGAACTTCCAGCACCATCTCTTCCTTATTTAAAGTGTTTAATACCCAGAACATCTATGTTGAGTAATCTATGCTATTCTAGTCCTGAAAAATTTGTGTTAATTTTATGTTTTACAAAGCTTACACATTAGACATAAATATATAATTAGCATGCTAACGTAAACACAGTCTTCAGCAATAGAAAATATCCTTATTTTCCTCCATACTGCAAACTTCAACAGCTTTATACCCAATGTTTCTAACAACTCATTAATTTCTCCATACACTGAAGCATACTGAAATAGAAAAATTCTACCTGTATAAATGAATGTGTATTAGTTTACAACTTACTAATTCATTTAAAAAATTTCAGACATCAGAGCAAAAGAATGTCAAGTTATGCTCCAGCGAATTCAGTCCCACCATAACCTCAGTGACAAAAAGTGTTAGCTTCAATAAGGTAGACAAACTTACTTTTAGTAACTTTTACCGTAGCATACAATAAATCACTGCCTTAAGCTGACCACTGAAGTCTCTTTCCATTAAGACATTTTTTTCAGTCTTTTGTGAAATTATATTCTGCATTTTACAGATGAACTGACTGGCTAAACTGGAAATTTCATCTCTTTCTTCACCGAATGAAAAAAGGGCATGCCACATACAACGTGTCAGAATTTTTACTCTCTAAAAAGTAAACAGCAACAGAAAATTGTAGCTCTGGTGGCTTAGGAAGTGGGAAAGAATTTCTTGTTTGTATGTTTTTTTAAATAAACCACTCGTGATAATCGGTATGAAAGGGTTTTGTAATTTATTTTAAATGTCACACACAAGATATTATTTTTTCTCTCTGTCTCCATTTTCAGGTAGATACTGCCTAACAGCTAACTGATTCTTAATAAGGAAAACAAAACAAAACACTAATCAAAACAGAACCAGAAAAAGAAATCCCCCTTCCAAGTTCAACTGCATTTGAGCAAAATACATTTTTTAAAATAAATGCCCTTCAGTTGTGTGAAAACTAATGGGCTAACTTGTATGCTGGTGTGTATGGTCCTCCAACGCTACCGCTATCAGATAAGCTCTACTGATTTTTTCTAAAAAGAATTTTGACTCTTACAAGTAATTAATCATCTCTGCACAAATAAGAACTTTATATTCTGAAAAGCCATTCCTCTCTGTACCTGGAACAGCAACACATACCCTAAAACAATCTCTCATAAAATAACTGATTTCTTAAATATTATTGAAGACCCATCTTAAGAAGACAACCTTAATTGTATCCTTTATTTGTTTGAGGAGTTTGACGTGTGTTTCAATAAAACTATTTTCTTATATCATTTTTTCCGGTTATATTTTTTATAAAGTAAGCACTTCTGATTAAAACAGGAGAAAAAAAAGCAATAACAATAACTTCTTAATCCTAAATTAGGAGCTCAAAAACTTTTATTAAATTAAATCAGTGTGAAAACTTCAGTCAATGAATTCTTAATTATTAAGAGCTAAGATATTTATACATATACACACCTATGCTCATAAATACACAAATAAATAGTTCCCCACAGTCTAATGCAAGGACAAATACAAAGCCAACTATTTTCTAAATATGCCACAGAAAAGAGAATAATAAATTAGAACACTCGCAACATGTTTTGGTTTTTGGGTGGGTTTTTTTTTTTTTGGTCTTTGATGACAGCTACTCAAGATGCAAGGATTAAAAGATGCACTGTGTACACTTTATGCATTAAGAGGAATTATGCATTAAGATTACAAAGGAAACGGGAAACAAAGTGAGGTGGAACAGATTCTGTTCATAAAACAGAACACATCAAGTATTAACTTTCCTTTTTCTTCTCTTTTTGGTACTTCCATTGGAAAAAAAAATATTTTAAAATATTATCTTTTATATAAGTATTCATGTTTATTCTACATTTGTTTTGTGCCTTGGAGGGGTTTGCTTTGTTTGTTGTGTTGTTGTTTTGTTTGGGGTTTTTTTTGTAATATATGTTATACCTTATGACCCAGCCTAATTAAAAACTCCAGTCTTGCAAAGATAAAACAGACCCTAGATGAGAGACTATAGAAAAGATTCATCTCAAGATGACAACACTAAAATTCAGGTGTCCCTGGATGTCTAAGCTTGTATTAGGCCTATCACATCACTGGAACTTGAAAAGTAACCCGCTCTTAAGCATACACAATACATTTGATTCAGCTGCTAAAACAAATGCTTTGATGACTGTCTAAGATATATGGCAGTTAATTAAGGAATCTGCTTCACACTTGTAGGTCTGACAGAGGATCTAAACTTTTTGGATCAGTAGCTAAAAGACAGAAGGATAACTTAGGGCATCTAAAATTGTTGATGTTTCTGATTAAATAACTGAATCAAGCACCTAATGGCTGATAGACATTTCAAGAGCAGAATTCATCAAGACAGAAATGGCTGGCAAGCACGACAAGCTGGTGGCATAGGTTGGTATAGTAAGAAAAATGGTAGTGGCAAATAATGATTCAAAACTAGATAAAGGTAAAAAGAGATGAAAAAAGGTCATTAAAGCTTTGAAAGGGAAAATTTATACACTTACAGATAGGAACTTTTTAAGCAACAGCGAAAGGGATGCCAAAACATTACTAAGCTTCTTCTAGCATACACAAGTCAAGATAAGGAAAATTACACTTAGATCACCAATTTGAAAAGGTATCAATAACTGAGAAAGAAGAACATCTGTCAACTCCTTGAGAAAAGAATGATGTAAGTTAATCAGGACAGAAGTGAAAAAGAAAGGAATAAAAATAATAATAAAAAAAGTCTTATAATTTGTTTTTTCTTTGAAGAAAAAAATCTGTGCAAGACAATATAGGTGAAGAATGAGGAATTAGCTGAAGCAGAACTACAGGGATTGCAGTTATGAGACTCAGTTAAGTCAGAGAAACTGAGTTATTGAATATATTGCTTTTCTAACATTTCAGATGTCTGTAACAAAGGAGGGGTCATACAGTTATTTCTTGGCTGTGTTTCCTCCTGTGTCATTGCAAGAAGTGAAAGAACCTATAAATCCCTATAAAGTCAACTGGGAGAGAACAAAATGAATTAGCAAATATACAGAATTCATTTTATATAACAGTCTGAAATATGACATGCCACAAAGCTGTATTAAAACAGAAAGGAAAAAAAAACCTCAATGCAGCAACATACAAACTTACGAGGTTAACAGTCTGCCTACTTCCAATTCTAAACAGACAACCACCCACAATTAAGTGTGTGTGTGGGGGGGGGATTATCAGAAAAAATAAGACTGAATAATTTTCTGAATGTGCATTTCCCAGCATAATGAAAATTGATAATTACGTTAGTGATTTTACTGAATTCTGATTTCTTAAGTTTCAGAATCATTTATATGCATATGTAATTGTTCTGTCACAACACACAGTCAACAGTACTACAGCATATGAAAGGTGATGTATGACAACATTGTTACAGATATTAAAATACTGTAAACATACATACCTACACCCACATCTGAAGGTTCCACAATTTTATTAATATCTACTTAATACTCCTCCCTGAGAGATTCATTTACCAATTTCAAGAAAATATAAAGTATTAATGCCAGTGAAACAAACCTGTTCTTCACTTCAACGATTCTAGCAGATACAAAGTGTTAAGCATTCTTCCTCTGAAAATTGTGTTCAGTGCTGTTTTGCTTTCTGGGACATTCATTTTATATATATATGCAATGTTTATGTTTACATATGCATATATGTATACAAAATCAGCATATTAAAAAATACACTAAATATAGACATACACATAGAAGTTATCTGTTCCCGTTCCAATAACGTGAAATTGCAAAGAAGCCATAAACTTCATGATGCACAGAACAAAGGGGAAACATAAGTTTAACTCAAGACATTTCTTAATTAAAAATATATAGTGCAGGTTTCTTTTCAAATGTTTTGCTTTGCAACTGGGGAAGATCCAATATCAAACCATCATTAAATGTATATTATCATGTTAGGTTTTGCTGCACTTTCCTCTTCTGCTGCCTCTGGGTTCTTTATTTTTTTTTTCCCTATGGTGCTAAGATTGTGTAAGAAGAAACAACAACAAAAAAAATCAGAACAGACTAAATATAAATACATAAGCAAAACCTTGAATTTAAGGCAATCAAAGAACAGACATTAGTAATTTAATGTTGTGCATTTTATCTAATAAACAGGTAGATGCTGCTAAAAAACTCAAAATCAGCTCTTAAGTCAAATCATTTTTCTCTTTAAAGCTTACCTCTCTATCCTTACTGATCAATAAAGACGGTCCTGAGGTATTTACATTCTCACCTCCTTCTGATGGAAGCAACTGGTAATTCACAGTCTGATAAAGAATCTATAAATATAAAATAAATATAGTCTCTTACCAGTCAAATAGTCAAATGTAAGAATTACAACTGATATCATAGAAACACAAGAAATTCTGATATAAAAGCTTCTATGACAGACAAACAAGGGGGTGGGCGAAGAGAGGGAGAACACCACATAGGTGTCTTTGAAACCCTCTCACTGTTTTAAGTCCCTAGAGAAAATGACCTTCCCTACACTGTAATTTTTTTTTTTTTTTTCAATAGTTTTCATGCAATGTTAAGAATTTTATCTTCTTTTTAATTATATGCACCCTGCTGTACCACGTAAGCTAAGTAACTTTCATGGAAAACATCCATTATCTGAACTATCAATCTGAGATGCTGGGCAACTCCACAAAGGCAAGTGTTACACAAGATAGTAGTTTTGCAAGCAGAATTTTAGAGGCCACAGAACTGATGAAAGTGAAAAGGCACTTAGAACCATTTAGTTTCATTTGGTCAGCATGACCTTCTGATAAAGATTTTTTTGCATATAACTACCTATCTACAGACAAAGACAGAGTAGTGGGACAGAACATGTAGGATCATTAAAGAACAGAGGTGAAAAGCTTATGCTTCGTTTATGGAAGAAGTAATTGAGGAGGCAACAGATAAAACCTGCTTTTACAGAAATCATCACTTGGGTTTGGCTTGCTGGGGCAAATACCAAGTTAATCATCAATGCACTTTTGCTACAAGTAATAGATTTCACTAACAAAGAAATCTGAGCAACAAAGACAGTCTCAAGTTTTGTGAATGAAGAAGACAGAGAACCTTGTCCCTTGGAGAAGTGGAGTGTAAAAGGGTAATAAAGAGTAGCTGAGCCCCTGTACTAGACACGAAGCCTTTAGAAGAAATGAGACAGAAGTATGGAAGCAGTGAATTGACAGAAAGTTTAACAGGTTTTTGCCTTACACAATGCCAAAAGTTTGTCTGACTTCAAATTCTAATTCCAGGTATAGGCACAAAAGGTATACATATCAATTCCACAAGGATTTCACTTATGTGTAAGCTCATAATTGTACATATTATCTCAAACTTGTGCTTTTGGATGAAAAAAGTAGTAAATAGCTTGCAGGAGCTAGACTTTATTTCAAATCCTTTCTGGCATTTTATTCTGATGTTATCCTGTTATTGAAGCAGCACACACTGCCTTGATGGGTTGCCTGTATTTCTCACATATATTGCTATACCAGCAATTTTGTAAAGAAAAAGGCTACACACTTGCAGCTGTCTTAATTAGACTGCATATGTACTGTAGCTCTTGCCCCCTTCTCCCCTTCTTCAGCATGCAAGATGTTTTTATTACACGAAGATAAGTCTATGATCATTGTGAACTTCCCCTAAGACAATAACATGTAGACAATAGTATGTAGGCCAAGCCACAATTACACTGAATAGAAATTTAACATTTTGATAACATATACTACTACAGTGAAGTTTCAGTGCAACTTTTCAAAAGGTCTGCTATGTCACCTTGCCATAACTTGTATTTAAATGCCATAATTATGTGTTCTTGCCCATCCAGTGTGATCAGCTGTACACCTCAGACATGATTCTATTTAGAAGTGAGGTATTGCAGAGTTAATAAAGATGGCTCAGACAAAGCCTGTTGTAACTGTTAAAACTATTACATGGTTGAAATCAGCAAGAAAAGAATTCCATTATTCATTGAGTAGTGATAATAAAAGTGTAAGAATAATCATTTAATAGACATTCATATGGTCTTTTAATGAAGTTGCATTACAAGGTGTAAACACCTTGAAAACATTGAAAAAACTGCATTTGCAAATGAAAAGTTTAAATCAGGTAATAAAAGAAGAAATTTGAAGTACTAAAGATAGAGAATACCACTGCACTTCTACTTGAGAAGCCAATTCATCATCTAAAAATACTAATAGATAAGGAGATAAATAAATAGACATACGTATAAATCTATTTATAAATAGACTTATAAATAGATTTAGAAATAAATAGAACTTCATTTGTCGAAATACAACAATGAAAGTAGAAAAACAGAGTAGAACTAACATGAACTTCTTGGGTAGTGGAACTTAAGGGAACAAACTTTAAAATTAGTACAAGTCTCCTTTACTTTGGTAAGCACTGAACTTGCATGAAAGAAGTTTCAGAAACACCTACCTGGGTTTGCAACAAACTGCTCACCCCCAACAGTGCCTCTATGGCACTTGGGGGGCAGTGTGTCAGAGCAAAAGCCATGAGTTCCTGACGCACACGCAAATCATGGTAGCCTTCTGATTGCCCAAGCTGACTGCATACTTCCCAGCTTTTAGAATAACCTGCAGTGGAACAAAAAATCATTCTTCTGAGGTTAGTAAGCTTCACAAGAGATAGGGGGATGTTCATAATTCTTACTAGATGAGGTAAAGGCAAGCATGTGACATTCTTGCCAGCACTTAACATCCCCTGAGAAAGGAACTATAAAGGCTCCATAAAACAGAGATGGAGCTCAACTTTAGACTGCTCAAATGCATAAAAGATTCATTATTATCACATTGTAGATATCAGTAGAATAGGCATCTGTAAGCTTACACACTCCATTTTTACATATTGCAATAAGAAAATTACAATTTACTTAAAAGTGTGATATTGAACAGCTTGCTGGAGTGGCTGAAAAGAAAAAAAGTAAATTATACCTCTTAATATATTAAAAGAACCTCAGTTCATCTCAGAACTTTTCTCCCTCGGTCTTAAGGCAGAAAGAAGAGCAAAAGAAACAAATCCCATCTTCCTTATTATCTTGGCATATATATGTCATTTAACTCCACCCATTACCCTCACATATACAAATTACATAAACAGCACAAGTGTAAGAGCTTTGATAGAAAGGTAGACATCTAAAAGATTTGCACATTCCTAGTAACTACATATTTTTACCTGTTTGAGAGGGGTAGAAACCATGGAAAGAATGAGAAATTGTGGCTCTCGGAGGGACACAGAAAAGCTGCCGAAGGTTACATAACTAATAATTCATTAGCTATTACCTTATGTAACATTACACACAGCATTTGCTGCATGAACCCCCATTCTATGGGGATATCAGTGGTTTCTGAATGAAACAGATCAATACGAAATACAGTAGGGTCCACAGTAGGGTGAGAGTCAGAACTCAGATATCCACCATCATCACCCTATACAGCCCCCATTTATTCACCTTACCCGTGGCCATGAGCTCTTGGCAATGCATACTGGCTGCTTTGTAGTCTTGGAAACTGAGCGCTTGTTCCACTAAAAGGATTAAAACTTGACCTTTTCTCTCCATCTGATCATCTCCTGTAAGAAAAATTCAATATTTTCATTTGTTAATTGGAATTAATGGTTGACTTAAGCTTGCTACTTTATTTCTTAGGAAAATTGTAAGAAAACATTAAAAGCCTGTCTTGAAATTGAAGCAGAGATAAAATTATCTGCTTTTTCCTGAATGGAACAATTAAAACACTTATGCATTTTAAGAAACACTGGCAACATAGCTGGCTAACTGTATTTATGTGATGACCAAGACATAAATCAAATAGGATATTTAAGTGGCATGTAAGTCAAAAATCTTGAGATGAAAAAAACAAACCAAAAAACCTAACGCAAAACATAAAATTTCTGTGAACTGTGATAGAAGAAGAATTTTGAAATAAGAAAACATTGTAATCCCACTTCACGAAGCCACGTAATTTGGGAGATATGGATGACACAGGTATTTAAAAATCCATACCCCCATACATTGAGCAAGTAGAACTGAAACTATTTTTTCACACCATACACACATCTTGGTCACCAGACCTTCTGGACAATGCTGCTTCCCCCAGTTATGAGTCAAAAGTAACACTTCAGATACGATTGATCTCTTCTGATTAAAATTTCATCAAGAATCTTTATAAAACAATGTCCTGACCTTCATTTTAATACGTCAGCATTCACAGATAAAAATCTAATCAGACAATTTATCTCCTTTTCAAAGCCTGTTGTAGTCAATATAAATAACATTGATACCTGTTATCCTTTACCAGGCAACTACTTTTATTTTTTTTCAGCTTTTTCCAGTTTAGAATGAACACAAGAGAATAAAAGTTCTTTATTCTGCTGACAACAGTTGGTCCAGCCTTGTGCTCAAAATAGTGTGTATGTCCACGCACTGTATGAGAAGGTGACTAAACATACACAGGAAAAAATAATCTCATGCTATTATTTTTAATTTAGGAAAGAAAAATGGCAAGAAGATAATAAAAATAAGTGGATTATTTCAATGCAAGCTTCTTGCTCATGTTTCTCCCCTATTATTAGAAGTGATTTTATGCAGTCACTGCTGTGACAGTCATTTGAAAAGGGCACTGGTTTATGAAACTGTATTACTACAACTTCTGAAATGCAAATATTTCAGAAGGTTAAACAGACCTGGTTCCAAAAAACATTTAAATGAGTACATGTTCTTAAATTGCACAGCTGTTATTTTTAACTCTACTTTGTAGATCCATAACCACAGGCAAAATAAACTTTTTTAAGCTTTCTGAAAAAAAAGTTGTGCTAGAATGACATTCAGGGAAGTAAAGTTACTGTAATTACTGAACTCAATCAAGACTGCCCTAATCCCAGCATGTGTTGACTAACTCAGCTGCAAGAGCAGGTTGGCTTCCCATCATTTTATATTTTGGCCTCTTGCTCTATATACTGCCAACACACAATGTTGCAAGTAAATCATGTTCAAGGCTATTCTGTTGCAAAAACTTTGCCCTTTGGAACCTGGGAACTTCTCATCTGAGCAAAGCAGTTATAGATGACAAAAAGGTGCTTCTATCTACACAAACTAAATGTGAACTGTCATTTCTATAAGCAAGAGATCCGTAATTGCCACTTCACCTTCTGATGCCCACTGAACCTTGACAGCTTAACTACTTAGAGAGATTTGAAGAAATAGCAAATACAAATAAAAGGCAAAAGAAATAATCAAACTATTATCCCTCATATTTCAGCTAGACAAAATAAGCACTTTATTACTACTTAAAAATCAATAGGACTAGAGAGAAGAGGAGGAGGAACACCTGGAGCAAGGAACAGTTTTCTTTTTAACTGTCCTTGATCAGCTGTATGCTGACAAGTCCCACATCCCCAGTGTTTTAGTTAATTAGTATTGATGCAGTAGGATACATCTCTGCACATTTTACAAAAGCACAAGCATAAAACACAAGGATCATTTTCTTTCCAGTCTGTGGCTGTACTTTCTTATCTTATCTGCATTGTTCACTTATTTAAACTTCCATTATCTTGACACATGCAATTATATCACAGAACAACTGTCAGCTCTAACGTGACTAGTGAATCCCCTGCAATGTATAGCTCGAGACCTTCTTCATGCAGCTTTCATTGCCTCAACAGTGCAGTAAATCAAAATATTACCAGCTGCAGTTTTGTTCTTCTATTCAAACATGAAAACATCCATTGTTTCAGCTGTGTGACCTCATTTGAAGGGCATTTTTAATAATAAAGTCTTATAAAAGTGAAAGTTTTAAATTCTAAATTGTTCCACTTTCCATTTTGATAGACAGCCAAGATTTAAAACCAGAAAAGGTTGAATGAGAAAAACTATTAAAATGGTGACCTTATATTACATGGTCATTCTCCATTAAGCCTCAATGTTAACATCTGGCATCCAGGCTCTAAACAAGGCAAGTTCATAAAGTGGAAAGGATACCTTAGTTTTTGTTTCCTTTTTATTATCTGTGAAAACTTGTATGAGTTCAGCTTTTTCAGACTATTTCCTCCTTACATCTTAAGGAAAATGCATTTATATTCTAAAGGTTACTTCACCCATTAAGACTCAAGTCTCTGAAGTTCTTCCTACATTTTTTTGTTATGACATTTAGCATTCAGAGAGAAACTGATACAAACAGGTAGGTCATCATACGTGAAAGGAGGTTGTAGCAAGGTGGGTGTTAGTCTCTTTTCCCAAGTAAGAAGTGATAGGATGGGAGGAAATGGCCTCAAGTTGTACCAGAGGAGGTTTAGGGTGGGTATTAGGAAAAATTTCTTCACTGACAGGATTGTAAAGCACTGAAACAGGCTGCCCAGAGAAGTGGTAGAGTCACCATCCCTGGAGGTATTTTAAAGTGCTTAGGGCCATGGTACAGTGAGGGTTTAGGCAGCTAAGTGTTGATACCTGAACTCAATGTTCCTAAAGATCTTTTCCCATCTAAAAGATTCTATGATTCTATCATAAATGTGGGAAAAAATACAGATCAGAAATAATATTAAATAAACTTTTAATTAAAAAAAAAAGAATATTCAAATGTATTTTTTGAAGTTTGGATCAAATTTGTGTCATATAAATTAAAAAAAAAAAAAAAAACAAACACAGTTTAGGTAAGATGTATGCTGTTTGACACTAGATGAAATATTGAGTGAAACCATGTCATAAAAACTTGAAAGTCAGTGGTATCAAAATTGTATTTATACTCCAGAAATTCCTTGTCACCTACATTCAGATCAGAAACTATCTGTATGGCTACATCCACTTGTGTTAAGCAAGAAGTCAGTGTTGAGAAAGCAGATTTCAAAAATATGCTTTGCCTTCGGAATGTGAGCAATGCTTAAAGTCACTAGAATTAGCTTACAGATACTAGAATAAATTAACACAGAAAGCTGTGAGAAAAGAGATCAATGAACAGAAAACATTTCTAGAGAGCCTCACTCAGGAAATAAAAAGAAATGTTCATTAGGTCTTTTTGATACACTGTAGCAGTAGAGAAGATGTTCTTAATTTCTGATACACAAGCATTTTTTATTATTATTTATTTATTTTGTGCTCCTCTATTTTGTAAGCAAGTAATTGCATGAAGTGAATTCTTTCACACCCTTTCTTAACAGGGAGTGGGGATTGAGTGAGGATCGCAAGACATCGAACAGCTCCAGCTCCCAGAGCAGGTGCAGATTTTCTCGCTGTCATGCTGAGCACATTCTCTCTCACTCACTTTGCCCATCTGTGAAATTAAGATAACACTTGTGTGCGTACTTTACAGAGGTAGTGACATGAGACTTAAGTAGAATTTACTGTCATTAATCAAATACCTTAAAGCAATTAAGAAGCTAGCTGATATATCGTTACCTAAGCAATATTTTAGCTTTGATAAGGATGAATATAAATTCCATTACCCACTTTCAGTGCTGCTCTCTAAACAAACTGTATTCAGGAAACAGAGCTCCTGAAGCATCTTGATGATGACCATGTGCACTCTACCCTTGTATGCACATCAAAAGCATTCTTTTAGAATTGAAATTAAAATAAATATGCTGCTAGTATTTTATAGGCTCTATCTCATATATAACATAGCATATACTACATACTCTCTATATACACATACATATAAAATTTATATAGGTATGGATAGATGTAGCAAACAGGTCTTTCACAGTCAGTAATCATATGGGTTGGGGTGGCAGGGGGAGCAAAGGGGGAAAATGGTGAAATATCTCCAGTTAGCAGATAATGCACAAGAAAGCACTCTACTGGTAGATACACACAGTGGACCGGGAATGGAAGGGACTGCAAATTTGAGGACACATAACCAATACTGGTATGTTCCACAAGACTAAATCAGAACTTCTTTCACAGCAAAGGTGGCTCATAAATCAAGATAATTGTCTAAGTAGTGAAAACCAATTAGGGATGAAAACCACTTCTTTCTTCCAGCAGTACTTTATCTAATTCTTCATTAAGCAAGTCCATAAAGTTCAATTCCTAGATTATTTTTTTTTCCCCCAAGATCCAGACATATCCTAATATATCTCCATAAAACCAGTACCTTTCATCATAAGCTGTTAGAAACCAAGTTACCCTTTCCCAGTAGTTTTAAATTTGCTAACAAAGACAATCTGGGCTAACACTGCAGAACAGGTTTTCCTTTTTTAATATTCTTTTAACAATAAAATATACTAATTCTTGACTCTTAAAATCGGTATGTGTGAGCTGCCCCTTTTTCTACAAGCTAATTTGTGGAATAACATTAGCATTTGTTATAATTCATAGGGCTACCAAGTCCAAAAATAACTTTTCATCATATTAATAATTAATTGTAACTCAATAACTTGACTTACAAGTCGACAGATACAGAAAGATACAAGGTCCTGCACCTGGGTCAGGACAATCCTCATTATCAATACATGATGATGGGACAGAGAATAGCCCTGTGGAGATGGACTTGAGGGTACTGGTGGATGAGAAGCTGAACAAGAGCCAGCTTTGCGTGCTTGCAGCCCAGAAGGCCAGTTGCTGCATCAAAAGCAGCATAGCCAGCTGATCAAGAGAGATGATTCTGCCCCTCCACTCTGGGTTGATAAGACCTTACCTGGAGTAGTGTGTCCAGCTCTGAAGTGCTGAACACAAGAAGGATGTGGCCCTGATGGAGTGGGTCAAGAAGAGGACCATAAAATTTATCAGGGGGCTGGAGCACCTCTCCTTTGAGGACAGGCTGAGGGAGCTGGGCTTGTTCAACCTGGAGAAGAGAAGGCTGACGGGGGCCTAACAGGAAAGCTGGGGAAGGACTGTTTACAAGGCCATGCAGTAACAGGATGAGAGGCAATGGTATTAAATTAGAGAAGGTTAGCTTTAAATTGGACATTAGGAAGAAGATCTTTACTATGAGGGTGATGAAACACTGGAACAGGTTGCCCAGGGAGGTAGCAGTGGCCCTGTCCCTGGAGACATTCAAGGTCTGGCTTGATGGGGCTCTAAGCAACCTGATCTAGTTAAAGATCTCTCTGCTCACTGCATGAGGGTTGGACTAGATGACCTATAAAGGTCCCTTCCAATCCAATGCATTCTATGATTATATGATTCTAAATATGATTCCACATCTTGCTTTAAAATAGTTTTTTTCTATACCTACTATTAAATTTCATGAGACTCTTCGTTTACAAACTATGAGTAAAGTTATACCAGCATTCCACTTAAAATCTGGTTTTAAAGGTATTATTAACCTAGCTATCAAAATCATGCACAACTTTAAATTCAGTGTAAGGTTACCTATTGCACCACTCACTGGAAGTACCTGCAGCAGTTATTGACGACTAAAGAATAAAGCTCTAGAGAATTTTCTTAATCAGTTGGAAAAATCTTGCATTTCCACGTATGACAAAGTAGCACTGACAATTACATTTCCTTTGTATGCTTTTGAATACTTTTCTGCATACTTGTCAATGGGATGGGATGGAATGGAATGTCAGGCATAGGAAAAAAATAAATTTAAAAAAAAAAAAAAATTCTATGGTAACAGTGGTATGGTCTTTATAGTTTTCAAGTCCAGAAAAAACAAAACAGATTAAAGAAATACTTAAGTTTCTTAAAATGAAAGAAACCTGTTTTCCATAGCCTATCTTCTACCATAAATAAAATTCAATAAAATTCACAACATACTGAATTCCTATCTTGCTTATAAATTAATATCCTATACAGAAAATACTGTTTCTATAAAAGTAATGACTGCTCATCCCTCTGTGACAGTGAAATGCTTTTTATTCACAAAAGCTTAAATCTACTTATTTAGAAGAAATAAAATAAAAAAACCCACACACCCACCACAAAAAGTCATTACTGTTAATGCTTTCTTGCTAACAAAAAGATAATTTGAAAAGTGACCAAGTTACTTATTTAGCATGAGACAAGAAAAGCAAGTGTCCAAGTAGTGTATTCCTTACCAAGATTCATTCTTGAATTAGACATTTACTATTACAATTCCATCCTACCACAGGAATAAACATCAGTACGATTTCCAATGCGTAACCATGAAAGTCAGAGCACCCAACACTCTTAGAATAAATATGTAAGTATTATGTAAGCATAAGTAATAGTTTTTAAACTATTCACCTGCTTAAAAGTTAACCACCTAGCACATTCATCTTCTAGTTTTCTCTAGCCCAATAACCACACGGAAAAGACAATCAGGAGGCCATTTCATCATCCAGCTTTAAATGTCTTTCAAAAAAATAAATCTGTCTTTTCAGTAATGTCTGAGTAAGTTCCACTGTGATTATAACACTAGCACACAGAGATCACTGTATCAAGGAACTCCATATGAATTCCCTGAATTCTCTACCTAATATACATTGCCTCTCATCTTTCAGTCTCTCAAGATGGGGACCCTGAATTTGTTTCCTGTTCAAAGCTACATAACAGGGCACTGTAGATGCTGACCCACAACTAATGCACTAGGATGACACTACTGGAACAAAATACTTAATGATTTTAAGCTTTATAGAATCATTGTGGATTTTGCTTTTCCTTCTCTCAGACAAAGAGAATCATTTAGATTCAAAAAGAAGGTAAAACTAAAATCAGCAGCATTAGCCTAAAAACCCCAGAATATTAAGAAAAACTGTCAGATTTAAATCTGATGTGGGAGAAAGCAGAGAAAGAGCTATACAGCAATCCTGTCATATGAACCAATAAAGAGATTTTTTTTCCAAAAGTCTTGCAAGCGAAGAAAATAAGAGAAGTTATGACTGTCATTCTAGTTTCTCTACAAAACAGGAGATTACATGTAAAATGAATGAATACATAGGTTAGATCCAGCTACCTAACATGGCATCACCCCCTCCCCCTACCATCTTTCACGTAGCAGCACTACCTAACAGAAGCACTGAGCTTAGAGACATGACAACATTTGCAGCAATTCCATTCCTTAGGACCTAGGCATCTCGTGAGTTCAACAACCTCACTTTTGTACCTCTATTCATAACCTCACCCAAACCCCTTTAATATCTTACTCCTTATATATAATACTACGCAAAAATTGCCAATACTAAGCTTCCTGAAAACAAAAGAAAAAAGTTCTTAAATAATTTTACAAATAGAGAGAAAGGAATTAGCCAGGCACACATCAGTGACAAAGCTGGAATGCACTGAATACCACACTGAACAAAATATTAATTTCTATTTTATATTTCTATATTCTATTTCTACATCATAAAAATATAGCACCCTTGTCTTTGCAGTTGCACTGCTTTTTCAACAGTCAAACGGTCTGACAGAGACTTTAGGTAGGCTATCTAAAAAACAAAACACAATAAAATACAAACCACAACAAAAAGCCACACACACACAAAAATACACACGGAAAAGAAAAAACAACCAAACCAACAATAATAAAAACAACAACCACCACCAAACTACCAACCCAAACCAATCTAATGTCCTTAGGATTCAATCCTTGAAGATGATCAGCTATTCAAATGCATACTCAAACTAACACGTTCTTTTTAGTTCACAAAGGAAACAGACGTCTTTCTGTCTATGTTTCACGTAACAGCTGAAGTTTATGCATTACAGATTACTCCCTCCCCAGCACTACTATTAAATCTAACTACCTTATTTGACAGAGACAGTTAAGATTTACTGGAATTTTAGTATTACCAATTATCTCTAAGACAAAATACTCTCAGCCACAACTCCTCAAATGTGAAATGAACTTATACTCAAAATCCAGATTAGACAAGGCTGGTTTTATCTTAGGTATTAGTGGAACGACAGAACAGCTAACAGTATCAGCTGGTTTACAGATAAAATATTTCATTCATGTAAAATATTTTATTTCTCCCTAACGACCACTCTTACAGATGATTTTTTAGTGATATCCTTGACCACATTCTACTGATCAGCTCAAACATCCTAAAGCATAACACAAATGCAGATTGCATTGCAATTCAGTGTCTTATTAACACAGCTCACCTGCAACCCTTAGCAAATTTGCCAGTCCCAGGAGCTTCGCAGACTGTTTATAGTTTGTTGACATCTGAGCGAGACAGTCCTTGATGAGACTTAATCTATCTGAACATAAACGCACTGTTGAAAGAAAAACTGGTGTTAGACACTGTCCAAATGAACCCCACTGCTGTACTGCTGGTTAAACAATGTAGGTGCAGAAAGAGTGCTAGGGAGTACGGGAATGCAAACACAATTTGAAAACCATCCCAAAGTTACCTGCACGCAGATGCTCGATTATACCTATAAAGAGAAAGTTAAAATAACACTACAATATATCCAGCCCCAATCTCTAGTAAATCAGGCTGGGAATAGAGGAAGAACTGGAAGACTGACCTCAAATAAAACTCTTTTGTTTCAGATTTTCAGATTCAACATTTTCAAAATTCTATGACTAATCGTAGGCCTTTATAGATTTTATTTTTTCAACACCATTTTTGCAATATTCTCAGAAAGACTGCTAAACTGACATTAACATTCATGCAGAGTGTCATAAATAAGTAATATTTCATGCTACATTATATTTTATGGGGAACAAGATACATCACACAGACTGAAAGATATGTCATAGGCAAAATCTTCAGGCTGCTTTAATTTATATAAATATTTTCTGAGGAAGTGGAAGAATAGCCTGCAAATTACCAGGTTGTATCAATCATATTCAGAGAAGTTTATAATTAGTACTGTTTCAAAAAAACAAGCGTTACAAAAAATTAAGCTATTACCTTAATTGTATAATTTAGTATCATGAATCAATTTCAGAGCTCTTTTTAGCTAGTTAGTGGGTGGTTAACTTCAGGCTGCTGCTTTAAAAAGGCAACATTTTCATACCATGCAAGTTCAGCAACATATTAATGTCTACATGAGGAATAAACTCTGCCTTAGCGTATTGGGCTTAAAACATGGTATTATGCCTCCCAAGAATAATGTAGAAGTTCTCACATAATGAAAATTCTATGAATAAGTTTTTTGAAATCAAATTAAACTAAAATAAATTAAGAGCAGAGGAGCAGGAAAAGGTAATACTTTTAGTTTCATTTTTAGTATTCTATCATGCACACTAGCATACAGCAGTAAAACATTTTCATTGACTGATTGCATAAGCAGGATGTTTTAAAAATATCTAACATAGCTAAAATTAATCTGAAATAATACCATGGGTCAAACACTTTCATTAAAGATAGACTTTTCTTCACCTTTTATGTTAATAGAGGTCTCCAAATCAGATTTTATTAAAATACATCATAACAGTAGTTCACAACCTTAACTGCTGCGTTTGCTAAAAATGTAAGTGAGGGAGGAAGCTCTACAGAAAACTAAATATAAAAGGGCAAATAAAAGTCTATTGCTAATTCTTACTATGGGAATAACTGATCCTTAATGTTCCTCTCACGACAGTCTATCAATGTAACTGACCATTTAAAGGCTTTCATTAAAGCTTTAAAACATAATTTTAATCTTATTAGATGAATTTGATTTACATGAAAGATACCGAAGAAAGGATAAGTCAGATCATTAATGAAATTACAGGCAAGATTTTGCATATTCTAATTAATCTAGATCAGTTTTATTACACATCCCATTAACACAATATTATGTCGCCACTTTTTTTAAATGCTACCTTAACATCCACACCAAAGAAGACAAAGAAAACATGTACATACTTTTTTACAGGCCAAACAAACTGACTAAAAAAAATAATTCTGCTCTGAAGTCAAGAGTGCAAAATTACAAGATCTAGAAACCAAACTTTTGCTTACCAAAAACTGTAAGATTTCTGAAAGTATCATATAGACCATTGGCTCACTTTGAAGGAATACTTAGGAACAAAAGCATATGAAAAGAAAACACCAAAGTAAAGTAACAACAACCACTAAGGATATCTGTTCTCAGTAGACCCAAAAGTGCTTTCCATAAATCCCAGTATTCCCTGCACAATACTGGAAGTAAAAAACTACCGTTAGCGTGTTCCATTAGTACTCATTGCTCTTCTCAGCCAGTTCTTTTAGAGTGCTTTCAATACCAGTATTCATCTTGTTTCATATAGTTGCCCACATAACATATGTTCAAGCTTCACCCAAAAGCCAGGTAGATGAGCTCTCTTGCATTTCATTCACTTAGAAAAGTCGGGTTTTGCGTTAATAAAGTGTATTTGGTTTGCATGGCAAGGGTATGATGAATTGGTCCCAGCCTCCATTCCTTGTCCCCCTGTGCCACTCAAGAGGGGAGGAGGTAGAAAAAATGGAAGTGCAGTTGAGCCCAGGAAGAACAGCAGATGGTTTGGGTTTTTTTAAGATTTAATTTTTATTTTTCCCTATGCTGCTCTAATTTGATTGGCAATAACTTCAACTAATTCCCCAAGTGGAATCTGTTTTGCCTACAACAGTAATTGCCACATGACTGTTTTGCCCTTACCTCAACCCACGATCCCCCTCTGTCCAGCTGAGTAGGGGAGTGACAGAGCAGCTTTGGTGGGCACTTGGCATCCAGCCAAGTAAACCCACCACATAAAGCAATGAACTTTGTTAGTTGGGCATAATCTATAAGCGGTAAAATGTATTGCAATATATTCCGTTTTCCCCTTTATCTCATTGTTCATAATCATCCTTTTTTTCCAACTTCTGTCCAACAACCTTCCATACGATTGGAGTCACAGCTCCAAAACAAGCTTTTTGGAGGCAAAGAAGGGAGACTTCAGTTTCCTCATTGAACACTCACACAACAGTAAACTATTTGTCATGCATATTTATGCCTGTGAGTTAAGTAATCATATAAAGAATAAAAATATGCAGTACCTTGTAGTGGTAATATTTTCACACCAAATTCTTCAAGGTAGCCAAGAGCACGAATGAGATCTAGCTCCTCCTGAATAGCACTTGGACAGTCTACAATAAGTTGTAGACAGCACCTAAAAATAGGAAGGAAACCTTTTTCTGAAAATTGTTGATAGAATTCAGTTAAATTTGTAGAAAAAAAAAATCACCCAGAAGTTACAAAATTAAAGCAAAACAAGTCAGTTATTTGCTGTGCTTATGAAATGTCAAAATCCTCACTAGACCTGTAACACATTTTATAAGTGTGTGACATTGTATCTCTGTTAGGGATGGCTAAACATTTTAATACAATTCTATTCATGAATTGTCATAATCACCTTCACTTAGTTGTGGTAAGAACATCACCTAAACCCTTCTGAATATAGACCTACAGTGAATTTAAAGAAAGACATTGAAGACATGTACTATAAACACGTTCATTTTTTAGCTAAATATTTCTCATATCACCATTGCATTTTGGGCTTGCCATGTACTAGAAGACAAAAGCAAAGTTCTGTAGAAAGTTAACTGCAGTGAAATGTTAGAGTCGTTGTCACAAATTCAGTTTCCTCAACTACGTTCAGCAAGTAAAAACAAAGATGATTTAAAAGACCAAAGTTGCTCTGAAGATTAATTACTGCATACAATTATTAATAATGTTATCTAAAATAAACTTTTCAAAATTCCATATATTTATGAATATTATATTTACATAATCAGCTTTTGGATCATTTCTTTAATACAACTTCCATTCTGGTACAGTGTGATTTTATTAAAAAATTTATACAATTAACACAAATACTTAACGAAAATTTCAGTGCCACATGCAACAGCAAAGGATTTGACTACTGAACCAAAACGTCCCTTCCAAATAGCCATGCATTCTGTTCATGCTGCTCCAAAATGAAGCCACTCTCCTGCAAAAATAAACAAGCTCTCTGCCTCCTAGCTTAGCCCAGGGGAGGGCTTCTCTCCTATGTGCAGGGGAAATCCCACCAGTAAGGTATCCTCTCTCCATACAAGTAGGTAGCTAATAGATTAACTGTGGCAATTGTATGGATACAGAGAAAAATCAGTTGCAGTTTGGATATTACAACAGCATATGCACCTGCTTCAATGTGACTGCAACTTCTGCACAGTGTACCTAGCAGCCCTTTTGTCCAAAATGTAAAATGGCTCGTTGATTTTAAAATAATAAACATCATAAATTACATTCATATAAATATCCACATATTTTAAACCAAATATAAGTTTAAAAAAGCTAGTGACTCTTGGTCCTTTTAGGCCTACAAAGCAAGTATTTACCTAAAGTGCTCATAATCAGTAATTATAGTCAATAAACTGTAAGTTTTCAATAAAAAGGTAGAAACAGAGCTAGTACTATACAATTAACACTGTACAAGTGACTGTCTTCCAACTCTGACCTAAGACAATAATGCTGTTAGTAAAAAAGCAAACAACAAAATCCCACAAAAATAAAGACAAAAAAATTTCCATCATATATTTATGTCTGTGTGCATTTGGGAAGGGAGAGAGGAACAAGCTGCGAGTGATGGGGGTGGAAATCAATGCTTTTTCAGTTATTTTCTAGTTATGGAGAATACAACTGTCACTCAAGGCAAGCTGCAAAAAAATTGTTCCTTTAATCCCTAAAGGAAAGTATACGATTTACCAATCCATAAAACTTTACAGTAATGTATTTTCTTGAGGGAAACATTAATTTGAAAAGGGAGAATTAATTACAATCAGTTTGACTGTATTACTATAGTCCGTACTTAAAAAAAACTAGTAGAATGTATGTACATAGCATTATGGGTCAGGATGATCTTGTATTTTGAGGAGAGGAAAAATATTTTTTTTTCTTGTAATTAGCAAATAAGTGTACTTATGCCTAAATGAAAGTAGTACTTTATAAAGACACGTCTTCTCTTACAGTTAATACATGAGTGTTTTTCTGCCCTGGGTTTGGCTAAGATAAGGTCAATTTTCACAAGAAGCTCGGAGGAGCCACAGCCAGCATGTCCAACCAAACCAGCAGATGGGATATCCTATACCTTACTGACATCAAGCCCACTGTATAAGGGGGGGAAGATGGCCAGGGGAAGCGGGCCGCCAGGCAGGGTGGTGGGGTGTTCTGGGTGGTGAGCTGTTGCATTGTATATCACTCATTTTCTATATTATTTCATTAGTAATCTTGTTAGCACTGTTGTTTCTTCTTTGTGTTGTTCTGTTAAACTCTCCTTATCCCATCCTGCAGGGCTTTACCATTTTCCCCCTCAATTTCCTTCCTATCCCAGTGGGGCTGGGGGGAGGAGTGAGCAAGAGGCCACGTGGTACTTAGCTGCTGGCTGGGCATAAACCACAACATTTAGTTTGGTTACAGAATTTTGTTTTGGTTTTTATCTGGTTTGTTTATGGTTTTTAATAAGTTCCTTAAGGAAAAAGGAAAACTCATTTAGATTAGCACATAACAGCAATATCAATGAAACAGAAAATTGTTAGAATAAAAAGGAAACAAACAGAAAATTGTTAGAATAAAAAGGAAAGGCTGGAAATATTAAGACATGCCTCCGTTTTAAATATTTAGGGTAAGCCAAGGCATCAATCTTCTACATAGGCAATACCTGATTATTTTACTTATCTGCATTTAAACTGTAAAACAAAATACTTCCATATCTAAACCTATACAAAAATGAACACCTGCATTGCAACCTCCAAGGCTGCTCTATGCCTTAATTCCTTTCTGAATAATTATTTGCCTTATTTCTTAATGTAACAAAAATAGACAGATAGTCTCAAATGAACCCTCAGAACAGGGAAAGATCAAAGTAAGAAAAGAAATGAAAGAATCAGGAAAATGCTATTTTCTATTGTGATAGTGAGGGCCCCAATTATGGTTTGATGCCATCACATGGAAAACATTCAAATGCCACACACAAAAAACTTCTTATTTACAGATAAACACACATCTTTTTCAACATGAATTCTGTAACAGATCATTCCAGCAATGAGGGATAGCAATGGTGTACGTACACACACACACACACACACACACACAGAAAGCAAGGCAAGGGGTTGGGGGAAAAACCCAAACCAAATAATCCCACACTACTGAAAAAGTGATAACAAAAACCAGAAGGTACTGTTTCCATTTACCATGCAATTTACATGAAGAGAAATAAACCCGGGTAAAATTCACCTCCTCCTAGAAGGAAACAAAATTCAAATTTCATTGTAAAGAGCAGTATGTAGTTACATATATGATAACTGTAAGTATACCTGGCCAAATCCATACAGCTATCGGTCAAATTTGTTGAAGAATTGAAATATTCTCTGCCAGCAGCCAAAACTAGTTCAATACTTTTCACATAGCTGACTCGGTACTGTGGCTTCCCTTTCGATGAACTTGGGAGATCCACTGACCAAATACTGCAATGCATCATTTGCCCAGCCAAGTGGATATTGTCTATACTGCTTGAGCATAAAAGACTTTCTGTGAATATCTAAAAGAAAGAACAATAATTTCATCATCAACAGCAGCAGCAGCAAGTAGGCTTCTCTGCATTGTATGGAACCAATCCCTTTGATTAAAAGGATCTATGAAGCCAAAAGAATTTATTCAGTCCAAGCAGAAAATGTAACTTCTACCAAGATTATTTCCACAATTTATTCAAGTAAAGCTAAAATTAACTAGTGGCTAGCTATTTCTACAATCTGTAATAGAAAAAAAAAAAAAAGGTTATTAACTGCCTCATTACAGCATGACTCCTAGACATGAGAAATTATTTATACCTACATTCTAAGGTGTTAATAGGATGTAAGAATCTGAAAAGGTAGTTCAGTATTGAAGACCTTAAAACCAACAATATATGAGAAGAAATTTTCTACCACTGAAGAAACTAAAAATATTTAGAACTGAGCACATACAACATTTTTTAAGATTTAATCAAGACTATCTTCAAAGAATGCATGCTAATGCAACGCTGCATCTGCCGCAAAACACCTAGCTGCTATTTTCAGGATAAGAAAGTTTCTCCCGCTTTAAGACACTCAAACTCTCAATTCCTTACAAAAATAGGGTGGGTTTTTTTAAACATGGTCAATATTGTCCTAATGAAGAGCAACATATGCATTTAACCATTTCAGAAAATAGAGCAGCTGCATTAATATGGCCTTTGTTATGAAATATGAAATCTTCAATAAATTAAAGAGAATCTATGAATCATAAGAGTCCAGGTTGGAAGGGACCTTGAAAAATCATCTGGTCTGACCTTTCATGGGAAAGGGGACATAGATTATCTAGCACCCTGTCTAATCTCATATTGAAAGTACTTCTTCACTAGAAAGAACCTCTCCAAACCATTTCATGCTCTGGAAGGGGTTACACCATTAGTACTACTTAAAAAATATCACAGAGATGGATTATCTTCCATTTTACAATATAATAATCCTCAAAGAACAGTAAAAGATGCGAAGTATATTTGCAGATGCAAATATAGCTGACCCATCTTCCTTAAAGATCACATACATAAAATTTATCTCTGTCAAAATGTATATACATGAAATCCTTCAAGAGGACAGGATTCACTTTGCATGCAGGCAGAACAGAGTAAGCATCACGCTAAAAAAGAGCCTAATACAAACCTTGTGTGTGACTGCAAATCCTCACTATGCCATCAATTTCTCAGTTTTGAAGTTATAAAAGTGTAATTGCATAAAACAACACTACATTTGAAAGCATTTTCAGCATTCTTAGATCACTTATCCAAAACCCTTGGTTGTGTTTTTTTAATCATATGATACAGAGGTCAAAAAAAAATTAATATTAATAAAAAACTTGCATGAAGTTCAGAGAAACGCACACACTATTATTTTCAGACGTACATAGTATAATTTTTTTAAATGCACTTAGAAAAAATTCCAAGTACACTAATCCTTAGCTTATCACAAAACTATGAACATTAAATATATTGCAGTTCTCTTTGAGCAACTTCAAATTGTAGAACTACAAAGAAAGAGAATGTTTTGATGTATAGGTTGAATAGCATTGCTTCTTCCCTTCAATTTTGTTTTTCTAATTTACTTTCAGAACTTCTCCCAAGAGCTAATAGGATTGGTAGCCATTATCAGTTAAATCTGCAAACTGTAATAAAACCCTCTTAAACTTTTACAAGGTGTGACTATTTAAACACCAATTATAGAGGACACAGCACTGTTTCTGTAAGGAACTGCAGTATATTGAAATGAATATGTAAATAAACAATACATGTCACAGCAAATTCTACATCACTCTAACAGCTGTCCTTTGCAAATGTTAGTAATATAGATTTGGGGTTTATGCACATTCAGGTGGCTTTTTTTCCTTCAGTGAAATTAGATTTCTCATCTCATCTTCAACTGCAAGCAGTATAAAGTCCATGATCCTATAATAATCTTGGACAATACTGTCACATCAGAATCACAGAATGTTAAGGGTTGGAAGGGACCTCGAAAGATCATCTAGTCCAATCCCCCTGCCAGAGCAGGATCATCTAGAGTAGGTCACAAGGAAGGTGTCCAGGTGGGGTTTGAATGTCTCCAAAGAAGGAGAATCCACAACCCCTCTGTGCAGCCTGTTCCAGTGCTCTGTCACCCTCACTGTGAAAAAGGTTTTCCTTAAATTTCTTTGGAATCTCCTATGCTCCAGTTTGCACCCATTGTCCATTCTCCTATCATTGGACATCGCTGAGAAGAGCCTGGCTCCATCCTCCTGACACTCACCCTTTACATATTTATAAACGTTAATGAGGTCACTCCTCAGTCTCCTCCAAGCAAAAGACACCCAGCTCCCTCAGCCTTTCATCATAAGGGAGATGCTCCACTCAATCATCTTTGTGGCTCTGCGATAGACTCTTTCAAGCAGTTCCCTGTCCTTGAACTGAGGGGGCAAGAACCGGACACAATATTCCAGATGTGGTCTCATAAGGGCAGAGTAAAGGCAGAGGAGAACCTCTCTCCACCTACTAACCACACCCCTTCTAATACACCCCAGGATGCCATTGGCCTTCTTGGCACAAGGGCAGATTGCTGGCTCATGGTCATCCTGCTGGCCACAAGGACCCCCAGGTCCCTTTCCCCTGTGCTATACTCTAATAGGTCAGTCCCCAACTTGTACTGGTACCTGGGGTTATTCTTCCCCAGGTGCAAGACTCTACACTTGCCCTTGTTATACTTCATTATATTTCTCCCCACCCAACTCTGCAGCCTGTCCAGGTCTCAATGAATGGCAGCACAGCCTTCCAGTGTGTCAGCCACTCCTCCCAGCTTTGTGTCATCAGCAAACTTGCTGACAGTGCACTCTGCTCCCTCATCCAGGTCACTGATGAATATGTTGAATAGTACTGGCCCCAGTACCAACCCCTGAGGGACTCCACCAGATACAGGCCTCCAACTAGACCCTACCCTATTGACCACAGCTCTGACTTCTTTCCTTCAACCAGTTCTCAATCCACCTCACTACCTGATCATCCACAGCACACTTTCTGAGTTTAGCTGCGAGGATGCAGCTTCATGTTTAAACTTTATGTTTAAGCAATGCTTGGCTGAAGATAATATTATCTTCAATTTAATAATATTACCTAAAAGATTGTTCATTTTCATTTTTTTCAAGTCTTTATTACTAAACACACTCTCAAGAAGTTGACTCGATTTTTCAAAAGTTGATTTCTAGTAAAAGATATACAGGATATTTATTAGAGGGGCTTTTGATGAAATGAATTAACACAGGAAGCTTCTGATTTGAATGAAAATACCATAAACCAGCCAGTAGACAAACAACTAACATCATACATGAAAACATATTTACATTTGTAAGCAACAATACGAAATGAGAATTTGTTGCTTACTTGCAATGTAAAGCAGTAAGAAAACATAAAACTCACCTCATAGCAAGTATCTGATTGTATGCACTTATATACTTTCTGCTGCATGTCTAACATATCCTGGAGCAACTCCTTCCAGTGTGCTTCACTGACTGACGGTTGCCTACAAACATTTTTAAAATTAAATATTCTCTTCCTCAACAAATGTAAAGAAAAGCAGTAGGTAACTCATATATTTGGTGATGGAAGTGTAGTGTTTTCTCAAACACCATTTCAAGCTTTAATTGAACTTTTAACCAAAAGCAATTTAATGACAGAATGCTTTTATTATTAACTAACATTAAAATAGTGCCGGTGAGATAAAATTGTTTCATGACAATAATGCAGTACACAGTGTTTTTTCCCCATTTATTTTCTGTAGGATAACAAAGGGATTTAAGCAATCTTTATCAAGATCCTACAAGTAGGTTTTGATAACTTCCAATAGTACATCAGAAAGTTGGAAGTGCTATCTTCCTGCTGGTCGAAGAAGAGCTGGGTAAAAACAAGTTTGTAACAGCAACTGAAGATCATTAAAGTGCTGTTCATTGTAGGCTGTCTCAAAGGGCTAATCAATTGCATTCAATCACAGAAGAATAGAGGTTCAAGTTTTTTAAGTTTTTTTTTTATCCTTAAAGGGGAATGGTATTCAGATTCTTCACCCTCTGGATCATTGAATCTGTTTAACCACAAAGCTTCCAATACAACTTCATGTGCTCTATCAAAACTTTTACTTGTAAAAACACTGTGAAGGTTTTTTGATGTTATCTTGAGCTTTTCAGATTAAAAAAAGATACACATGCTATTCCAGCTAATCATGCTCTTCTCAAGTGACATTAGCCTTCATTTTAACAAAGCAAAGGGTCTCTACAAAAAGTGAAAAAATCAACATGTTTCCTACAGAGGCATTGACTTGATCTTTCTGAAGAAAGGTGTTTAGAAGTCTTAAAAACCTTTCAGCATGTCTAAATACTTTCAGCTAAATACTACTCTACCATCAATGATAAACTGTTGTGCATGTTTAATATAAATAAGAAAAACAACAAACAAACAACCCACAGTGATGGCTGCTTTTCCCGGGGTTCTGTCTTTCTGTCTGCTTATGCCAAGGCCATGTAATAATTTGTCTACAGCTGGAAGACGAGTTAAATGAAGTAGTTCTTAAACAGGAAAATTTTAAAATTATACTGATATATAAGAGATAGAATCAATATGTAAAATCAATAAATTACCCTCGTAGAAGAGCTCCTAAGATAACAAGCTAAAAAAAAGAAAGGCCTATTTTACAAGTTCTATTTGATTTTATTGAGAGTGTAGGTCTTGAAGAACCTCATTTACAATATATTAACTTTTACTGTTCCATCATCTTGCAGTAGTTTCCAGATAGTATGCCTTTTAGGCTTGTTTACTTGAACACAAGCATATTGAAACATGTTTGAAGCAAGTCATGAAGAGTTTTTTGAATGTGGAGAATGCAGCCAAAACACTAATACTGTTTAACATCAGTTTAATAAGTGTTTTATGTACGCCCTGTTCAGTTTGAACTATGCTTCCCTCCTGCATCAAAACTGGCAGGTATGCTCCCTGACAATACACAGTTACCTTACCATCCTTTCCCCCTTATCTCCCATTCCCTTTTGCATACTGACTTTCGACCTGCGTGCCTCGTCAGCCTGATCATCAGCTTCCGTGCCTCCTCCTCATTGTCCTTTGTGTCTTTCACAAAGGAAACAGGTTTCTGAAGTCCATGTTTCTCCAACAGCTCAGACACACTGTAAATGAACAGTCAATATTTTTGAATTCTGCACAGTTGTACAACTGCCTCTGTCTGAGAGAGCTTTAAGACTGCTGCAGCAATGTACTGCAAATGCAGTCTCCATAAAGTCTGTAACACTAAGGATTAGACAGAGTAAAGTTATTGACTTTAAAAAAGTTAATACTGTCAGGTAAAGGCGAGATGTCATCACAGCCTTTAGTTTCTGGTCACTCAAAGCCATTACAGAGTATCAAGATCAAAACAAAATCCCCAGGTAAGCTTCTTCTCCAACAGATTTAAAAAAACAAACAAAAAAAATACACCAAACCCACAAACAAACAAAACAAAAACAAAAGAAACAAACAAAAAAACCAACACCACCCCACCCCCCCCCCAAAATGGCTTTTAATCCAAGGAAAATTACTCTGCATTTTACAGTATTCAAATAGTTAAAACCATTCCAAATTTTTAAGCTCTGAATAAAAAAAAAGAAAAAAAAATATTATCTTGTTGACAGCACTGAAAGCAAGATAAATATTCTTGCTGCTTTCTTGCAGAAAGAAAAAAAAAAATGCCTTGGCTATGCCTACTGACTTCTGTAAGAATAGATTTTATATTTTAGCAAAAATAAATACCTAAGAATTTGTTCCAGTTCATCTACTTGGTCATGAAGAGTGTTAGTTTTATCTGTTTCAGGCCTGCAAAGATATTATAAATGAATATTAATTATATATCCATAATTCTTGTAATTCCTTCATGTAATTCATATTACACAGACATGAAGATAAGCAGTTTGAAACATCATCTTAGTGACTTTACTATTATTTTTCAAGCCTTAATTCACAATTATTCTTAACATATCTGAAATATTTACAAGTAACTAGCTGAAAATGTTTACCCATATCCTCTTTGTGGAAGGCATTCCAAAATATCATAACAGAGAGAGAGCTGGTCATCTCTTTCACAATTGTAAATACATTCCAATGCAGTAATCATGAGCTGGTCTTGATCGGGAATAATTTTTTGCTGACACTAACAAGAAAAGAAAGGATATTATTTTTGGTTTTCTGTTTCTAATTCAACAGTTATGTTTCTTTTGAATATAAACAGATGTGTACTCCAAGTAAATAAATTTGTTTTAGTTGTAATTAGAATATCTCTGGCAAACAATTTAGTGAAGTACCTTTTGAAGTTATAACCTGAAAAATAACTGTTGGTTTCCTACGCTGCAGACACTTGGATGAACAGTGGTACACCCTTACACCCTTTTTGAATTTGAGAGGTGGAGATGGTGCAGGGCAGAGGAAGGCAACTGCTGCAAACAAATGTCAGATTTATTTAATATGTACAACAGTATCACTATACATAAAATAGCTGTGGTTTTATTTCACCGATTTCTGTTCATACACTTACGATCTTCAATAGTACACAAACGTGTGCTTATGTGTACTGTAGAAGCAGCATGAAATCCTCACATGAAGGGTAATGTCAATCCTTACTCATTGAACACTTGGCTCCTTCCTAATGACCCCTAGTATATTCTTTACATTTGTTGTGGAAAGGGAAAGTGGTGGAGTATCTTGAAATCTACTGCTAGCGAAATTAAGAAAAAAAAAAAAACCAACTACTAGTGAGATCAAGAACTCTTTCATATCTATTTTTTAAGAGGTAAGCATGCCAAGAATTTACTTTAAATACATTGCCAGGAAATTACTTCAAAGAAGAAATATTTACAATATTTTTTGTTCTACTACATCAAGATCATAACTACATTAGTTGGACAATCTCATGAACAGTTTAGTTGCATCATAACTCATGCTAGAATATTTTAGAAAACACTAATTAAAAAGTAAGTCCTGGGCCTTAAATGAAGGGAAAGATCAAAGAGATCTGATTTAGTAGATGAACTAACCCTATTTATGAATTTGCTTCTTCAAGACAAGAACTTCCAGTGAAACCAGTACAATCATCGGGGCTCTATACTTACAGCAGGTTTTGAATTCTGAAATATCTTCAGAGGTAGAGTCAGGTCTTCCTTTGCTAATGTTACTAAGTATTCTTTAAAAAGTGAATTTGCAAGACCAGGGGACTGATTTTCACAGCGATGGAGAAAAGGGATCACCCACTGATAAATGTTCTTCACATATTTTTCATCAGAGGACTGGAAAGTACAATGAGACACAGAGAAGAAAAAAGTTCAGCTTCACGTCCAAAACAAACAAGAAAACCAAAAAGCAAACAGAACATATTTTGGCCAATATAACTGAAACAGTATCTTCACCTATCACAAACAACAGCTGAAGCCTGATATTCACCACTGCTGCATAGATCACTACATCATGAAGCACTGAAACAATCAATCATCTTCATGCTACCCAATGGCTTGGGAGAACCAAGCAGGATAGGAGTAAAGACCTTTACATGAGGACAAAAAAAATTCTGAGGAGCTTCAAGTGCATGAGTATTCTCCTCTGGTGGTTACATATTCTTCATCTGAATTTCAGAACATAGTTCAATCTCTAGGTATTTTTCAAGCTTTCCAAGAGGTCTTTTTCTCCTCCGAAATGCCATTCACAGGCTGGACACAGAGAAGCTGAAAAACACATATATGCTGCAGAGGCAAATATTAAGATTTTCTGCCAGTAGTTAAAGATGCCAAAAAATATCAAAGGACAACATTCAAACATGCATCTGCAGCATTGTCAACAGGTACACTGAAGAACATTTAGAGAGGGTCAATGAAAAAGCAATTCACAGTATTCAAAATAATGTGTTTATTAACATTTACTATTGTGCCTAGAACAAAGAAACAGATCTTTGAGAAAATTGAGCCATTTTAAGTTTTGCTTAAAACAGAGTAGAAAAACAAACAAACAAACAAACACACCACAACAAAAAAGGAACTGTAAAAGTATTGAATTTTTGTTGAATTAAAGATGGAGGTTCATCAGAAAAATGTCACTAACAGTATGTTTATATAAATAGAAATTAGAGTACCCCACAATACTGGAAGTCTAGGTATACTTACTGATTTATTGAAATTACTTACATTCTTCATCAACAGTCTCAGCTTTTCAATGTCTTTCATCTCTACAAGTTCCTTCAAAGTTAATGTTCGATCAACATCAGTCTCATAAACTACTGTCTCAAGAGTGATCAGATTGTCACAAAGCACCTGCAGACCAGGGATATTCCTCTCCATGCCAAGACGAACAAGGGACAGAGCACAGTCCACCTGAAAAAGTAGTGAAAAACAACCTGCTGTACAACTGTTTGCTAAAAAAAAAAATTTCAAGACCAATTTGCATATTGTTTGTGTGTCTATTTTCTTTCCCTGTTCATTCCTTTTGCTTAATAGGCAACTTTAAATTCCTAGAAGTTTTAGTGAACTCTGTATTTTGAGATGGATTGCTCTTTTCAGCTTTATAAAGACCAAATAACATGTTTAATCTTAGTGGATGATATTATATGCTTTTGACCCCGATGCATCCCATTGATGCACATAAATTAGGAGAACACTATTCTTTCTGGAGATCACACACAGAGACAGATACATCACCTCATCTCACTGCATGGAATATAAAGATTGCTTTAAACTAAGATAATTAGTTAACTGACTGAAGTTATGCAGAACTCTGCATGTAATGTGACTTCTCTAGCTGACCATGAATTAATAATTTTAACTGCTGTATCTTATTTCACAAAAGATAATGACAGTCTTTTTCCCTGATGACTGAAAATAGCTTTATATGAAAGATTCTGTTTCAATTTCAAAGAACACAATTTTGGCTGTATGTATTCTGAGAGGCAGACATAAGTCTGGAAGAGTAGAACGTAATTCCATTTATGAGTCGGTAACTTAATTGATCCTTGTAAATTGCTTTATTTCCATACTTATTGATAGGCTGTTAAGATTACAAGGAACTATGATTAAAGAGCCTTGGAGGACTGCAAACTTGAAGAAGAAAAGAACTCGCCCATCAGAACTAACTCATACTGATTGATAGTCAACCTCCAGCCAACCTCTGTTTCATGCAGCTAAACCAGCTTGAGAACAAATAAAATATGGAGCATGTCAGTGATGAGCTCTATCCTTACTTGCCATACTTATCTTTATCACATAGAGCTTCACATATTTTTAAAATATGAAGAGGAAAAAGAGAAAAAAATAAAGCTGCATGGTAGTCTCACAGACACAATAAATCTGCAAGAAAGCAGTCATGACAGTATTAAAATATTGGCATATGACTGTGACACATATAACTGCCACATATCAATATATATGACACAGTATCATGCGACAGATAATAAAACATGTTTCCCAGTACCCCATGCACAACATTCCCCTCCTCAGCTGCAAACATAAAATGTCATAGTAAACATTTTTAATGGACTACAAAAGTGCTACTGTCTCCTAAAATAAGCTAAGTGAAAGTGAATCTTTGCTATGCATCAATAATTTAGCTGAGTAAACTTTAGAGCAAGTGTTAAGTACATTGCAAAAGAAACAAACAAATACTTCAAAAGCCATAATGAAGACTGAGACAGTGTGTATTACCAAGAAAAAAGCATCCTATTAATACACATTAGACAGGCATCTGTTGAAGAAGGCTGATCAGCCTAAGCCAGACATCATCATTTCCTCACTGCTATTCTCACCTGCATTGCATATTTTTCAATTTCCTGTGCTCTGCTCAAATACCAATCAGTAACCAGATCTACTGAAAGGTCAGTAGTCCTGTACTTCAGTAACTCAGGTTGTGTTTCATACAGAAATTCACCTTCATCCTGTAAAGTTGGTTCAACAATCATCCTTTAAGGAAAAAAAAAAAAAATAAATAAAAATAAAAAGGATAAGTATATATTTGGTTGCATTTTATCACACATCTTTTCCCCAAACTACTGGTTGTTCTGAAAGAAAATGATACAATCAGACTACCATTACACTAATAATTTGACGGGCCTCAATGTCAAGTCACAGTATTATTTTGTCTGCCAACTTGTAAGAGATTGCAAACGTGAGACAGATCATGAAAAAAAGATATAAGGTAAACCAAAACTGCTTTCCATCTGTTCCTCATACGGCAAAAGGTCATTGTGTCATCCATTAATGCTGCTATGATAATGTTATGTCTGACAAGTAGCATGGCAGAAGGAAAAATAAATAAGGATTTCCAACAGTAACCTCCCCCCAGCTCCCAGTTGCAGAAGTTACTCATCACATAATCACACTGAAAATGCTACTGTAAGATGAGAGTGTTTCTCACTAAGAAAGTGAAAACTGAAGCTCGTGTGCACAAAAATAAGAACAATCTTACAGGGTATTTCCTACATTTCAAGAACTAGTAGTAAATTCTTTGTCTGAAATGTAGGTAAATATAGAAAAAAGTATTGCTTTTTCTATATGCTTACCTGCATTCTGCTTTTTCACACCAGTCTTCTTCACGGTGTTTCTGCTCATTCCAAGGAAGAATTTTCAATGTCCCCTGCCTGTAACTGGTACAACAGAAAAGGGAAGCTTTACACAATTTTATTTTCCTTTTAATTGTGATGGTATTAAATTACTGGAATACAAAGCAAATGCTGTATTTCAGTGAATTCATAATGAGCATTTCATTCACAGTACCAATTATTCAAGATTTATGACTTCTTAATGCAGCTTTTTAAGTGTCATTTGCCTGTATGTTACTATCTGTGCAAATACATATTCTACCTATACCACTGAAGATCCACTTAAAAAAGAGAAAGTAATAAATTGATTTTCTTACTGACCATACCTTAATAAATAAAATAAAATAAAAATAAGACAAGGATAAAAACCAGTACCGTCTTTAAAATTTTTTATCACTTTGCAGCAAGTATTCTCTTCTAACTTGATATGCTGTCATGGAAAACTAAAATGAGTAAAAAGCTATGATCATCACAGCTTAAAAAAAAAAGTATAGCTCTTCACATTTTAGCACAAATCCTTGTCCTGACAACAAAACAAGATATGCCATTCTGTACTGATTTTCTCAATTAAATTTAATGTGGTTTTCTGACTACAAATGTCTACAGTGAAACAGTCTCTAAATATGGAGGTTGAAGAAAAAAACCACCAAACATCTGTATAAGCTGCAGATTAAGCACACCATTGCATAAAACCCAAGAAAACCATGTCAGGCTATGCAGAACAAGCTAAGAGGAAGAGGACAGCAATATAGTTTCTGGCTTTTGTAGAAATAAGAAACAAACGATGTACAAAGTAAAGACATTAATGTTTCAGCATACTGGAGCAATAACCTACTTAAAATTTCATTCATTTTCTCCTGACTCGGAAAATGAACAGCAATAGCAGTACTACATTGACAACCCCTATTTATAAATTAACAACTGACAGAATCTTCTCATCCCTTGAAGGGCAGCACTGTAACTCAGTAGCTTAAAAAGAAACACAATTACAGCAAAGTAATTTCACTATATAGTAAGAGTCAAAGCAACAAACTAAAAATTAGTAACTCCATCTCATTTAGCTACAGCCATTAAACGTATTTAACAAAGCAAGGCATGGCCATACTAACTGTCCTGCCCTGTACGCATGCACAATTCTCCCAAAAGGTCAGCCACCCGTTCTCTCACTTCTCTATGCACTAACAAATAATATCCTGTGTTTTATTACAGTAATATCAACCCTCCAAATGAAACACACAATAGAAATCTAGCAATAAATTTGCAGAGACAGATTTGCAGGCTACCAAAGCAGAAAGAAAGGAGGGGAGAAGATGGAAAACCGCCAACTCCTGTGTCTCCGCTAAAGAAACATCTGCATTCAATTCCAGTTCAGTTAGACAAAACTCCGCAATTATCTTTATAATTAGGTACCACGCAGTAACATTGCTGAAAAATAATTGCTAAAGAAAACTCAGAATTAACTTTTATGGTATACACACCAGGAATAAAGCCACTTTCTGATTTTGGAAAGATTTTCTGGGGATGGGGCAAGCACGGGTTTTAAGTCTTATATAACATAATTTACCGATTAATTTTAAATATTAATGTTTAAAACTGTGTTCACAAACTCAGTTAATACAGTTGTATTTCAAATGTCATACATGAGAATTTTATTATGGAACGCTCAGTTCATAGTGAAAAAGCTATCAGCTGAAATGCCAAATAACAGAAAAACCAAAAATGTGATTAACACTCCCTTCCAAAACATAGAAATCAAGACAGTATAAGCAGGTCTTTAGGTTACAATCAATACTGCTCTCCCTTCCCATGTTCTACTGAACATAAAAGAAAACTGGGCCAAATTTTATTGCCCAAGATAATTTCTTTTCGTACTAAATTTTTTCTATTCACTTCCCAGTAGGCTTAAGACCACATTTCAGAGTGGATTGTTTGGTGATTTTGCTTGCTTTTTTAGTGGTTTTGTTTATTTCTTTGTTTCGGTTTGTTTTGGGTTGTTTGGGTTTTGGTTTGGGGTTTTTTTTTTTGTAGTTATTTGTTGGTGGCTTTTTTCCTTTAAATATTTACACACCTTCGAGGGGAGGGGGGAATAAAACATAAACCCAAGAGATTTTATACAGCAGAGCACAGACAAGTGTTTCATTTTAGGAGATGTTTCAAATCATGTCTGCAAAACTGTCACAGAACTAGAATGAGAAAACAGCAGTAAGAGCAGATTTTCAGGTAACTCCAATTTCATATCACAGGTATCTTTTCATCCCAACATTAGCTACACATACTAATATCTTAACTAGTGTTCTGCCTCCAAGAATTGAAATGCTAATTTTTTTTTTCTGCATTAAAAAATAAAAATCTCAGATATAGTATGGGCCTGTAAGACTTGACATCTGGGTTTACAGTTGGACTCCATGATCTTAAAGGTCTTTTCCAACCTAAATGATTCTATGACTCTACATCAAATGAACACATTTTAGCAGTCTCTCATTCATAAACAGAGGTAAAAAGAGATTCAGTTCCTGGCAAGGACCAGTTGGCACTGTAAGCTTTCAAAGCAGCCTGAAGGCTTGTGCAATTTCAGAAGCTGAAGTATCAAAGTCAAGCTCAGTGGAGCACTCACACCACATCTTGCCATTCCCTTAGTCTCCTCCCTATAGCTCCACTAAGAACAGCATGAATAGTCCGGGTAACTTGCAAAACAAAGTCAGCACCTCTCTGTAAGCACCTCTCGCTCACCTCTTATTAAGACAACCTATTGGTTGAGTCACCATCCCTGGAGGTATTTAAAAGATGTGTAGACCTGGCACGTGAGGATGTAGTTTAGTCGTGGACTTTGCAGCACTTAAGGAAATGGTTTAGTTACGGATTTGCCAGTGTCAGGTTTACAGCTGGACTTGATGATCTTAAGGGTCTTTTCCAATCTAAATGATTCCATGATTCTATTGGGGAGAACATGAACTGTGCCCCTACTCCTCTCTTCCAAACTTTGGCTTTTATACAAGTCTGAAATACCTAACTGATGGGAGAGCAATAGGAGAGACACATGACAAGTAAATAATTATATCAGGATCCATTAGAAAATTGCAGCATAAGCCATTTATTGTATTTACTCTGAAAGCAAACTCTTGTTCCAGGTAGTTGCTTTCAGACTGACATTACTCTCTCAAGAAAGAGCATCCCATTATATGGAAAGACTTTCTCAGATATCAGAGCCCCAGGAAAAACTTTTGTGAAAGTTGCTTTGGTTTAGCTGTTCTTTCACTGTTGTTATTGAGAGAAAGAAGTCATGCAAAATAGTAAGGAAAGAGGTGCAACATTTAATGGACATTTAAACTTCAAAATTTTCCTCTTTTGGCTAACAACTTCCTAAAAGAAAATCACTAGAAATAAGCAAAGGAGCAGAAGTTTACAACACAAATCTAAAGCCAGCCGTGCATGAATATTGGATCTGAATGACTAGGAACCAAGACATTCCAAAACTCACATCTGCTCTTCTACTGTTACTATTCCTCAGTATGAAAAAGAAAATAAATAAAACACCAAACCAAACCAAGAAAACCTCTACTGATTCAAGCCTGTACTTCCAAATACTACATTAAACACGTTCTTCTTATTTAAGCTCCCATATCCTGCATACTTGCCATAGACAATGCTAAATTACATTCTGGAATTACAGATCCAGTTAAGAAATTGTTTCTTAACAGATTCAGTAGCACAAAAAGTTTACAATTAAAGTCAACAAAACCTGCAAATTTTCTTAACTGACCAGGATATCAAGTGAATTTTATGCTTTTCCTCTCCAATTATTCTTAACATAGTTGAGCAGCTACTGACCCTGATAAACAATGATTAGAGACTCAATAGTTTAATTCTTTTGCTTGCATAAGTTATCCACTCAGCCTAAAAAAAAAAAAAAAATTAAAAAAAAAAAATCAAAATTTACTAGGAAACAATTCTTTTTGCAGACTGATGCAATTACCTATCTGCCCCTTCTCCCCAACTTATTTCAGAAAATAATCTGTACTTCCCTCTCCCCATCTAAAAGTAGGTATTTTCTTCCTTATTCCTTAAAAATTAATTATTTGTGCATCAAAAAAAAATTGCTCCCTGAGAAAAATCTCAATGAATTCAAGTTCACAGGCTTTGGTATCTTTGACAGTTGCTTTGCTTCCCTCCTTCCCCTCACCTCCAAAATCCATCAAATAAGGAAACAACATGCAATTCTGTACCCCTCTGCCTACCTTACTCAACAGGACACAACAGAAAAAAAAAAATTGAAAAGTATATGGACATTCAATGTGAATAACCAAAGATAAGAAGTGTGTGATCATCCCTTCTGTAAAAGCCAAAGCAGATTAAAGAATCCTAGAAAAAAACCAAATATGTTAAGATTGATAAAGTTGTTCATTTCTTTGTTTCACTTAAATAGGAAATTAATTTTATTGTTTTGACTTCCTACAAAAATGTAAGCACTGAGACTAGCAAGACCTCATTGACTGGATGGCCTCATCCCGAGGGTAGTGGTCAATGGCTCAAAGTCCAGATGGAGAGCAGTGACACATGGTGTCCCTCAGGGGTCTGTACTGGGGCCTGTCTTGCTTAACATTTTTATCAATGATATAGATAGCGGGATTGAGTGCATCATCAGCAAGTTCTCAGATGACACCAAGCTGAGTGGTGCAGTCGATACACCAGAGGGATGAGATGTCATCCAGAGGGGCCTGGACAGGCTGGAGAGGTGGGCCCAGGTGAACCTCATGAGGTTCAACAAGAGCAAGTGCAGGGTCCTGCACCTGAGCCACAACAATCCCCACTATCAATACAGGCTGGGGGAGGAGCTGATAGAGAGCAGCCCTGCAGAAAAGGACTTGGGGGTGCTGGTAGACAAGACGCTGGACATGAGCAGCCAGTGTGTGCTTGCAGCTCAAAAGGCCAATTGCATCCTGGGCTGCATCAAAAGAAGTGTGGCCAGCAGATTGAGAGAGGAGATTCTACCGCTCTACTCTGCTCTGGTCAGACCTCACCTGGAATACTGCATCCAGCTCTGGAGCCCTCAGTACAGGAAGGATATGGACCTGGTGGAACAGGTCCAGAGGAGGGCCACAAAGATGATCAGGGGGCTGGAGCACCTCTCCTATGAGGGCAGGCTGAGGGAGCTGGGATTGTTCAGCCTGGAGAAGAG
>JAAGNO010030226.1:8160-31128 GCA_033439905.1 Ceryle rudis | reverse complement strand
TTTTTGAGAGTAGATGAATCTGCTTTTTTTCTTTTGAGGTTTTTTTTTTTTTTAATCATATCTCTGTCTGAAAAACATAACGTTATAAACACTAATTCTGCACTTGAAAGCTTGTGTATTATATCCTGGAATAGCTCTGAACATAACACATTTAAGTAAAACACCAAAGTATGATCTGCTAGAGGTGAGAAAGCTATATATGAAAGATACTGAACAATGGGGGCCACTATTCTAGATGTGCTTGAACAAGTGTGGTAGTCAGGTTGCTGTTTCCTGGCTGTGCTTCTGTTCATGCAGGACAGCATACTGCTGGCCTTGTCTATTGGCTCATATCTTGCTATGAAACTTCCCTCCTTCCTTGGTTCATGTCCTCCACAGCTCCCTCATAGCTGCAGGTTCTCATTCTCCTCCTCAAAAAACTCCTCTCCTCACAAATAATACCTATGGTAATTTTGCCATCTCACTTTCCGTGGCAGTTTTCTGGCTGCAGTGAGCTGCTCCTGCTCCCTCCGAGTTCCCACAGAGGCCAGTCTGCAGTTGAGTTTCTCTTCCTCAGAAATCACTGCTTAAACTTTTACACGGACCACAAGGACCTTCACGGCTCCTAGTAGGAGTCAATCCAGACAGGAACACAAGTGCTATCATGACAAGTTAATCTTTCCCTCAGAAGTTTTTTTTTCTACTTCATAGTAGAAGATCTGAGATTTTATTTTTTTTTCCTCCTCAAACACATCCTTGAAATAATATTAACTACATTGATTTCTCCACCTCTAAGCTGTTCTTCTTCTTTCTCTTAGTGCAAAGGAAATATAAAACTTATGCTCTTCTTATTTGTCTCACTGTAGCACTATAGAAATTAATTCCAACAAACAAAAAGAACCAACCATGGGATTAATTCTTTTAACAGAAACACTTCCGAGCTACACTAAAAGCAAAAGCAGTTCAGCTTCAGGAGAGAAGAAAAGATAATATGAAAAAATGAGAACTATATATTAGACAGTTCTGCAGATGTTCAGTCATCAAACCTATTTACACACACAGAAGAAGGGATGAAGCTGTAAGAGCTTTATCAAACTGCAGCGCCACAGGCAACAACTAAAAAACTGGTTCAGTAGAAGGTTCCATTATGGAAAGGCAAAGTTAACTGCTTATGAATCTCTTAAGTTTAATTGTGTAGTATATTCTGTTTATGGACAGGAGCCAACTACATGCAAATATTCAGTTTTTAAAAGCTTCCCTAAGTTTTTAGAAGATGCTTCCCCTCCCACTCCAGTTTATCAGGCAAATGGGTGGTCATCCACAACTCCCCAGCAAAAATTCACTTTAAGCCATGACTAAAAACCAGTATTAGAGGAAGTTAAGGAGTAAAATGAAGCAGAAACATAACAAATTGCTATCTTAAAGGAAAGATTTTTACTGCTGATGTTATGTGCAACATAGCAGACTTACAGCTGTTGAGGGTACCATGCATTTGAATTTCCCAACTTTTGTGAATTTAAAATATGAGTTGTAATGATGCAATGTAACAGTTAAATGTTGTAAAAAGGATAAGGATAAGAAAAATTAAAAGAGTGTGGTTATGTATTTATAATGGTGGTAAAGCATTTTTTTTCCCTCTGATACCACCTTTAAAAATTTGAGGGCAACAGTCAACTATAGACTTAAAGAAGGAGCATGAATCCCAATGACTGAGACAGCAGATATTCAGGAGCCTTCATTATAAAAGAAGCTAAGAAATAATATGAAAAGAAATAGGAAAACATTACAATCACAGTTCTAGAAAAACACATTACTGAGTAACATCAGTCTATCACAATACCAATTTGAAGCTGACAGGCATGTAGAGCCACCAATGCATCTTAGTATTTCAAATTCCTTCTCAACTCCAGGAGCCGTTGAGCTTACATAACTTGCAGTCCTCTTCAAGAGTCTCATGAATACATAAAACCTCTGCTCAGACATTACAAGTCTCCTCCTGAAAGGTTCTGAGAGCGGCCCCTAAAGATGCTAAGCTACAAAACATATGTCAAAAACAACAAACAAGAGGCTATCTACCACTTGAGACTTTTTACGAGCAGATGCAGGGGGAAAAAAAGAAAACGTGTCTATTTCCTAACAACCTGGCCCAGAAGACCGAAAACAAACAAACAAAAAAACCCTTCTACATTTATTCTCCATTAATTATGCCAACTCTTCCTTGACTGATAAGTAAAATTTTTGTGACATAGGCCTCTAAATGTCATCCTAATATAAATACCATGTGCCAGTAACGAGAAAAACAACTGCTTTATGCCTGTAGAATGCACAAGCAAAACAAACCTTTCCTTCACTAGAAAGGTTTTAGAATTTACTATTTGCCACGGAACTGGAGGCTCCAGACAAAAGGAAATGACAATTATAACGGAGCCTTCACAAAAACATTTCTCATAGATAATGAGATTCTTCAGATAGAGCACTTCTATGCATGTTCATGTTGCTGGTGACGTACAGTAAGCATTTTAATGCTTTAGCCTTGGCAACAGCAAGAGGTGCCTATTTGCCCCACTTCACCTGTTCTACGTGCTAAAAAGGCAGCACCACCTACACAAGTTTTTCCTCAGACAGATTCACCTGTAGATGGAGGAACTAAGAGAACACAAGCAATGTGGTGAATTTACATGAGGATAGGTGTCACCTCAGAGCTCCAACTGAGAACCAACCCTCTAATCATTGTGCTGCATGTACACACACAATATGGTCAATTCTCAGCAGTACTCATCCTACATGCAAAGGGCCATATACGAAGACCTAGAAGATGAACTACAGTATTTTTTTCCTCCACTGAAATCTTTTCTGCCTCCACAGCTGCACAGTGCTCAGCAGGAGGTCTGAGCTGCAGGATGCCGAGCACTGAAAGCATCAACAAGGCATGAACACGGCATTCTTCAAGCAAGGCCACCGGGACAGGCTGCACTCTTAACATGAGCATTATCATTCAGTTGATCTGTGTTAGTGGTCTTATCACATGCACCACAACAACCAATTACCCTACTGAAATATCTTGGTATAGACAATTACGGCCTTGAATGTTCAGAAAAACGATGAGCTAACAGAAATCACAAGAGAGTTCTGTCTTTTTCACAACTCAAGGTGGAAAATTGGGCTGATATCCAGCATACATCCTAACTGCAACAGTGTGAACTTTAAAAAGCAAAAGGAGACCAAGTTATTTCCTGACTCAGAATTCTTTATAAAATTTGTCTGGAGTCAAAGCTCATGAAAACAGATTGAATCATTCTCACCCCTTATCCCAAGATCACTTTAATTACAAGCTGCATAAGCTCAAGAGACACTAAGTCATAATGCTGCAGACATTTTTACTAACAACGAAAAGGCTAGGGTTTATATTTTTGCAATGTTTTCCATTTGTTCAGAAATTTCTTAATTACAGTCAGTACTTGCAGCTTTTTAATATTATGTGAGAATGAAACAGTTTTCTAAATTCTATCCTAACCTTGTTCAATCAGTTCATTTATGCAAATGATATCTACATATTTTGCTCTATAAAGAAGTAAACTAGATAGCATTCTCATTTAAACTGTATTTCCTAACAGTTAAGTATATAGAGAATACCAGCAATTCTATTCATATTAATAATCCGTTTTAAAAAAATAAATGCTAGAACTAAAAGGCCCAATACATCCACTTACAATGATCAAGAACTTCAATTCTCTTTGATTCACAAAGATTGATTTTGACTCATATGAAAAAAGAATCACCAGAAGATGACACAATTTAAGTCATGGGGCAGACTCATCCCATTTCAAAACCAAACCAAACCAAACAAACAACAACAAAACCAAACCAACAAACAAAAAACAAACAAAAACCACAAACCCCTTTTTAAATTAATTACAAAAAAAAAAAGTTACTTTGTACTAATGAAGCAGACCTAGGTTGTACATTATTTTTGGTAACAATTTCATTAAAACAAATTTAATTCTATTGAGTTTTAGGGAGTGTATTTAGCAACACTGTGAGTACTAAGTTTTGTAACAGGGAAACAGTTTTAGAGGAACGTTAGATCAACTATGAAGTGTATTTTTATAAGTACAAAGGATTTGTGTATAAAGGATTTGCTGTTATCACCATTTTGTAGTTGTCCAAAAAGAAACATTTCGGAAGACATACAGCATTATCTGTTCTGCAACCTGAAGAAAAAAAAAGGCGTGAACCTGCACATCCCTTATCCCAGCACAAGAAAATTCTGTGTACCATGGGAATAAAGGTTCCAACTATATACTTTCATTTTTCAACAGCAGAAAAAACTAAGTCCTTAACCCATAACTTCACATTTTTACTATTAGATCAGCAGTGAATTGTTTTATTTGAACTGTAATTTTGCCTCTTAGCTCAGTTTCTTAAACCAACCAACCTCAAGAATAAAAAAATAAAAATAAAATAATAAAAAACCCCACACAAGAACAAACCAGCCTTCAGAAAGAAAAGGAACCTCTTTGTGAACACCAACACATCACAGCCACTTTTAAGATGACATTTCTTCCCTCCCTCTCACATTATGAATCTTACCAAAACAAAAGAGGAAAAATTGGAATGTTATTTTACCAATTTTGTAAACACTGCAATAGTTTCTCTTCTTCAAGGTAACAGCCACGAAAATGATAAAACAAGTGTTATCACACCCTAACTAAGTAACTGTGGTTCCTAATACCACCAACACAATAAAAAGTGTACTGGTAAGTATTAGGTATCACAAAATAAAGACTGCTCAAAGAGGATAAAAGTGTTAAGTGTTATAAGCTAAAAAAAAAGAACTTGATGAATTTAAAAAAACCTCTTCTACATGGAATACTATCCAAACGGGACTGTTAAAACTCTGAAGTGAAACATTGAACTATAATGTTGGAAGACTATTAAAAAAAAAAAAATCTATTAGCTATTCCAAAAACTGTCCCTCTGAAGTAAGGCTTCAAAGTCCTATTGTAGAATATTAAATAATGAAATCTCCCCAGTTCTTTATGGGCACTGAACAATATGCTTCAAAACTAATTTCATAATTGAACTGTTTGAAAGAAACGCTCTAGAAGCAAAAAATTCTTTTAAGTAACAGACAGAACATCATTGTGATGTTCAGGAAGACTCTCTTAGAAAATTTATACGAAATTGACAGTAAAGTAACATTTTACACTGAAACGAAAGATTAGGAAAGTCTTTATAATTCTAGCTCTTCATAATTCTACCTTAGCAAGCTGCATAAGAATCAGTACCAATAAAATTAATGATTTTGAAGCTACTGACTGCGTATGTGTTAAATTACATTTCAAAACAAATGCAGAAAAGGGGTAGTGGTTTTAAACTATGAGGGTAGATTTAGAGTGATATAAGGAAGACCTTTATTATAATGAGGGTGGTGAAACACTGGCACAGGTTGGTTGCTCATAGAGGTGGTAGATGCTCCATCCCTGGAAACATTCAAGACCAGGCTGGACAGGGCTCTGAGCAACCTGATGTAGTTGAAGATGTCCCTGCTCACTGCGGGACATCTCACTGGATGATCTTTAAAGGTACTAACACTGGCTGTTATTACAAACCAATTATAGAATTGTAGTTACATCTGTAAAAATCTGGGCAGTTTCAAGTTAGAAAAGGCCATGCTTCCTCTTAGATGTAATGGAGGCAAGAACATCTGAAGTCCCTACTTTCCTGATAGTTACCAGAAGAGACCAAAAAGCTTCCATGAATGGCATGGTATAAAACAGAAAATGAAGACTGGTCAAGTACAGAAAAAAAAAAGCTGCTATCTTGTTTCAAGGTAATAGCCAACAGCAGATTTTCCAATATGGAAACTAATTTAAGTATTAACCTAGAAATCTTCCTTTTTTTTTTAGTTATTATGCATTGATGTATCCTTACCAAGCCTCAGGCAACAAGAAAGCATATTCATGCGGTGATGTGGTCTCTGGAAAATTGGAGAGAATTGCCTGTCTGTGTGGAAGTAAATCTGATCCGTGGAAAGTGAACAGAATTTCCAGGGCTCTGACATTGCTTTCCTAAAGAGCAAAACATTAAATTGGAGAACTAGTTTATGAGCAATTTAAATTGAAAATGAGCAAGAAATGTAAACTTAGGTCATGCAACAAACATTTAATTGTAAAATTTTCTTTAACAATAAAGAAAATCAGCTCAGGGTCACTACATTTATTTATTTACAATCAAACACATATATCCCCTACCTCTCAAACTCCCTGAGACTCAACCAAGTTCAAAGGAGAGGGAGGTAGTGGTATTAAAATTAAATGCAAACAGCAATACCAAAACAAAAATACATTCTAGCAAAATAAGTATTAATACCCGAGCATAAGTTCTTGCTGAAAGTACAATATTCTGATTTCTGAACTTCTTGAAGAATTCGCCATCATAATGCTGTTCAGCTGCATGAGGCCCTCCAAGGATTTCCTTTAAAAAATAAATAAATAAATAGAGGGGGGAAATAAAAGAAAAAAAACCTACCAAAAGAAACACCTTATAAAAGACTGGGGTTTATGCAAGATTTAAAAAGCTCCAAAAAGCCTAAGTGTTTCTTTAGTTTAGGTTGAATAAGTATGAGATACATGTGAAAATCCATGCTGTTGGGTTTTATTTGTTTCAGTATGAAAAAAACAGATGCATTTTTGATTGATAAGCTTAAGACAATTATCTGACTTGCTTTAATTAGGTTTTAGACAATATTAGTTACAAAGAGATGTGGTAAAAGTCATTACATGACTAGCGCCAATTGAAAGGCTAAAATTAAAAATCTAGGCCAAACATAGTTTGACATTGCAAAAACTTTCACTTCGGTAAGCTCATGGAAGAAAAAGATTCATTAGAGAATCCAAACAGAACTTGCTAATTAGACTAACAGAATGAAATAATAGTAATCCTGTACGAAATCCACATCCCATGTTGTTGCATAACTCAATTCCCTGCAGACACACAGCGTCCAAAGCAGGCTTCTACCCAACTATCTCTCTCAACACTAGAAGCCAGCTATTTGCAACAGTAAAGCAGGCGAAACAGCAGCTTGAAGAGAAAACAGCTTGCTTTTCTGAAGCGAGAGACCACCATTTCAAAAAGACTACAAACATTAATACTGCAACATATAACAAAAAATGATATGACGATATGCCAAAAAAGCTACAGGAATACCTCTGCAATGAGAGCTCAAAAGAACTATATCCAGTTACCAAGCTTTCTCACCTCATAGGTTTCAAGGCGATCAAGGTAACTTAACAGCTTCAGCCTGCTACGGCAGAGTTCCTTTTGTTCCAGGGTCAGCCTGTGTTCAAAACAGGAATTTTCATGCTTGCAATGGATATTGTACATCATGTGCATAGGAAGACAACAGTTACACATTTTAATTATTTTGTACACTGGAATACATCAAGAAATAAAGTAAATCAAGAATGTTGACACAATGTAATGCCAATTAAAATTTAAGCCATTTTCCTATTAGGAATAACATGCTTGAGTGTAATTATATTCTTGCAGCTGTGTAGTTAAAAAAAATCTGTAACTCTGAATAAAACATGGTCTAATATTTCACTTACTTTGAGAAGTTTACTGATAATAGCAGTTCTTGACGCTTCTCGGCATCTTTTTCCTTTCTAGTATCCATTTCTTCATCTGGTGACAAAAAGTCTTCATAAGCAATTTCAATGTCCACCTCCCCTGGTAAAATAAATCTGAAAGGCAAAATCAACAATGTAATCACTGTTGATTAAGAAAAAATAATCAACAAAGAGATATGACTAAAGAATTTTTAAGAAACATATTAACACAGCTTTCCATTTATGTCTTTACTAAAAATATAAACTTTTACAGAAAAAGATAATAATGAGCTTTGGAAAAAAAAAAAAAAAAATCAGCAGAAACAGCAAAACAAAGCATCATCTCTTGTTTCCTCTCCCTCCCTACAACAGACCAAAAAAACCAAACCACCAACCACACAGCTATGCTGGTTGGTAAGTTTCTCAATTCCACAGGTAGCACTGGAATTGGCAGCATATAACAGTAACAGGTGACTGCACGAAGAAAGAGCAGCCTCACCCATTTCTACCACCAGGAACTAAATACTGAAGATAACTGTCTCCACATGTATTGCCTCGCTGACCCACCGTGTTTTGCTTTTTCCCCCAACCAAACACCAAAAGTTCATTACAATAATTAAAACACACAACAAAATGTATTTATAGGGACAGTTGTAGCTTCCAGAAAAGGCAACAGACACAATTCTCATAGACAAATAGTGACATCAGAAGTCCTCTATGATGAGGAAAATAAAGAGCTTTCAGAGAAAAGGGAAAAAGCAGTACATAATAAACAGTGATTTCACCTTTTACAAAGGTAAAATTAGAATAGGCCCCTTGTGAACATCCTTAGAATAGTTTGATTCAAAGCACTACCTTTCTTTATGTCCTGCAAAAGCATCTTAACATTTTCATTAATTATTGATAAAAAAAATTACCAAATCATTAAAAAAAAACTTCATATGATATTTTCTAAAAGAAAACAACAACAAAATACTCCTCCCAAACCTGCCACCATCTTCTCCTTTTCCTATGGCCACAAGGGCTTCCAAATCTGTGCCTTTCAAGCCATACTGAAGCAGCTTCTTAGCAGCATCCACATTCTCTGGAACTCTTTCCAGGCACTCATGAAGAACCCACGCCCGCTTCTTAATTTTGCTCTGTCCAAGAATAAGAGCACAGACACAATGTTACATTCTTTAATCCACAGCAATGAAACCAGAGATGTTAAAAACTTTCAATGTGTTTCTTCCACTTCAGAAAATATCAAGTTACTCTGATGACTGATAATGTGAGCCAATAAAATAAGTGAGAATGCAAAAAACATAATTCCCTCATAGTAAGTGGCAGAAAAGGGCACAGAAATGCCAAATGATTTAGAACTTTATATTCCCTAATTAGTATCACCCGTCTTTGCACTAAGTAAAATGGAATGGCTTGGGGTTAAAATGAAGTTTTTATAAACCAAGTGTATTCTGCAATAGCGCTAGAGTTATTTTCAGTATCAATATCTTCACATGTCAGTATGATTCTGTTACAGCAAAGACACACTAGATCACAAAATATTATTGGCCTTATCCGCTGATCTTCAGTTGAGATTGCATAGAACCTAGAGAATGGCTACTTGTAAAAATCTGATTTTTGACATTCAATTAATATCTGACTTTACAAAAGTTAGATTATATTTCTCTTGATCTCTTGGAGGACTTTATTCTACAGCACCATTAGGTCATGCAGCTTTGACAGTGCTTGGCTGCTGCATTTCAAGTTTTTCTTTCAAGCCAAAAAAAAAAAAAAACCAAAAAAAAAAACCCACATTATTAATTATTTGCCAAGCGACCATCTGCTTGCTGCATGTGGGAGAGAGATTACACCAGAAAAAGCAAGCTGCTTTTAACAGAAATCAGAAGATATTTAAAAGCAAGGATTTCCATTAACATCTAAGGGCTCTGGATCAGGCCTTCAGTTCAATTAACAAGATCACTTTCTTCCACATGACATGGAGTGGAATTTCCAGGACAGTTCTCTAAATTGCCACCAGTTTGTGTTGCATAACTTAAAATATAATTGAGAATTCAAATGTTGTAAAGGTAACACAGCCATTCTGGTAAGAAAGCCTAGAAGCCACAAAAAACAAACACACCAAGTAGTCTTGAATTGAGGCAACATTAACAGCTGACTTCCTCCACTGTCTTTGATACACAAGATCAGAATCAAGGCCATATGTTTGGGCCAAAGACAAGGCTTCCCCATAATCTTCATTATCAATCTAAAAAGCAAACACATGAAAATGAAATTAATCTGATTCCCATATTAAACAACTGATTATTAATTCTGTGTATGGAAACGGGTAGAGGAATAATCACTGTGAGTATGCTTAAGCAGGTAGGAAAGAGAATGACTCGATACAGAGATGAGTAAGACCTAAATCTGATGGAAATGTCTAGAAAATCAGAAATATTTTTCATCAAGAAAAAGGAAGAAGTCATTTAGGTAACCACTATGACATCAGCACTCCCTGGAAACTGTTAACAGCTATAGAGTGGGTTGTTTTATCACTAGAACAATTGAAACAGTCAGGACAAAGTACTGCCTGGAGTAGTCTTAAAAATTAACAAGTATCTGTTTGCTAAGAGTAAGAAACAGGCCTAATTTGTGTGTATACCTGAAAAAATGCGCAAGTAAACTACAATTACATGGGAGAAGTTTGGCCATGCTAGTGCTGCACAGTGTCTACTCAGTGACCTGCCAACATCATCTCTGTTGTAATGCTAGTTTAAAAGAATGATCCCTTCAATTAGGTAATGCAGTACACTGTCAACTAAGAGACCTTTAGAAAGAAATATGTGCCTAAAGCCTTCTGTTAATACAGCAATTAAAAGAAAAATAAGAAGTTCTTTCTAAAGAAAATTATTTGAAAGAGGGATGACCTTTACTTCTACACTTACTTTTCTCTGGTACAGTTCCTCGGGGGTTGTGGATCTCAAACTGACAAGGCGGAAATTCTTTGTAATAGTACGTGGACGTTTCCGTGGAGGAGCAAATCGTTCCATTTCTGTCACAAAGTATAGGCCCTGCTTTAGGTAGCTGAAGTATCTGTCCTTAGCAGAAATTTCATCCTCCGAGTCAGAGTCATCTTCTCCTTCATCTTCATCACCAGGCCTGCTCTCCAAGCGTAATCTTTTTGGAGCAAGTTTTATTTCACACTGCACAGAAAATACAAATATGAAGCGTCCACCTAGTACACTTCAAGTAGATTGATTAAGAATTGAGTACACCATTTTCAGTACTTCAAATTTCAGAATCAACATCCTTCTTCCCCTTCTGCTTTAAACCAAATTATCAGCTTGCTTAACATGCTCTGCAAACCTTGGCTGTGTCTGCCTCCTAGAGACAAGGCTTCACCCCTTACCTACTGAAGCAAGAGTGAAGGCTTCTTAGTATTACACTAAAAATCCTACACCACCACCACAGACAGGACAGAACGATGGAGACATGTTCGTAAGCTGTTAGAAGAAAACACTGCTGTACACAGCAGTAAGCTGTTAGCTATGCAAAGCAAGGTTTTCTCTTCCATGCAGACTACATCCTTAGCTTGTAATAAGCCAGTCACTGGCTGTATCTTACTTCCAGAATAACAATCCTTTTCAAAACTATAAATGCAAGGCTTGGTATGTATTCAGATATTCTGATAAATATTATTTTGAACTTTTGTTTAAGATATTTAAGATCTATTTTAGTGTAAGCCTTAAGAAAAAATACATTTCTTAATGTCAAAGAAAATTCCTAGTTCCATAACTTTATTACATTCTACTCCTTCGTGGAATGCTGCTAGAGATGAACAAGTACTACACCTCTAAGATGAGCAAAACCCATACCTCTTATACGGCTTTGCCTTAATTTACAAGTGTTCTTTTTTTTTTTTAAATGTAATATCTCTGTAAGAGGAATCTGTTTTGAAAATGGTAGAGGGATGCTTGCAGTAGTCTTCAAATGCACCAACATACAAAGCAGTGAAAAATGTTCATGCAAATTGTTTCCTGCAGCAAGATTCCCCTCATTCAGACTTCTAGGAGATTTGCTTCTATTCTGTAGAAGTTGTTTGACAATCAAGTTTTATTGAGATGGTTAAGTTGCAGCAAGTTCAGAATTTCCCTGCAATACCTATCTAGAGATAAGGAAGCACTTTTTCTATTAGTAATATTGACTTGTTTTTTTCTCCTGTAACCACACCACCCTTAGGGTTACATTTACAAAACCAAACTGTTCTACTGCATTCTAAAATGTATCTGCTTGTGCACATTCCTCACCTCCAGACTTAGAAATCCTCCATCATGAGCTGAAGTGACCTGAGGAGAAATCTCAAACCATTCACATGACTTTCCCAGCAAGTTTCTTAAAGTCTTGACTGATGACACAGTCAAAGCACCAGAGCAGCGAGCCAAGATGATAGAATTATCTGCCCACCAATTTACATCTATTAATGGGTAATAGGATTCTTTATCTAAAACAAATAAACAAATAAAATAAGAATGCACCATACAAAGAAAGATAACTTTAAATATCAGATAAGAACAGAATTTACTTGTATTAAGTGATTTCTTCTGCTGGACTAATTAAACAAACATTTATTATTGTATATGCATCCTTGGTTCATTAAGTTTGTATTTCAGATTAATTACATTTTAAGAAATCAGTTCTGCATAAAATAAAGCTCTTCAGGGGGATCACTTAATTCTGGATGTAATGATTTTTTTAATATTATTTAGAAAAAGAATTCAAAGTGAACTGAATTACTTGCATAAAGTATGACAAATTTTAGATATATGATAAATATCAGCTTGAATACACCCCAAGCTATCCTTGACCAAGATGCTCTAGCAACAAATATAATACTGATGAAAATCAAAAAGGCTACACTGGTTTTGAGGACAAGTTACAACTATGAACAAGGCTCCTGAAACAGCCCGCAAGATGAGGTTGTTAAGATTAAACCAAAAGGGGAAAAAAAAAAGAAAAAAAAAAAAAAAAAGCCACCACAACTAAGGATGGAAGCTGTGTCTTTTCCAAGACTGTCTTGATTATGCTAACTGGATGGTAGGACAACACGTTTATCAGAGAGTTAGGTCAATTTGTTCACTATGGTGTTATTTCCCACATCTTTCCCCAAACAGCACTCACTGAGAAACAGATCAAAACAGATCAGCTTATCACTTTCTACCACTTCAGTGCTTAGCAGCCTATCCACAAAGGTCAGAGGGATTAATTCAAACACAGAATCATCAAGGAAAACTGTACAAAGAAACAGGGGTCTTTTAATAACATAGATGTATAAAATCAGCAGTGAATGGATCATGGAATAGGTATTGATCACTGCACTCCTGGAAGAGCCACAAAATAGCCAGGTGATAAATGGCTGCACATGATAGCCTGAATTTTGGGAAGTGAATAGAAACTGACACGAGACAGATCCAGTCAGAGGAAACAAAGCCCTTTTTCTTTAGAATTTTAAACTAGTATCTTTAAATTGTGTTAGTGTCAAGGGCTAGGGCTGTCCGCTAAACAAATGACAGATGCCCTCTGTTCACCCCTCTCCCTTCCCAAAAAGGAAGGGAAAGGGAGTCAGGGAGAGAGATTTGTGGATCAGAAAAGAGAACTAAATCAGTTTTAATTAAAAAATGACAGTAAAAAGAAAAGATGAGAAATAATGAATTACATACAAAAATAGTATCACTCCCAACCACCCAATGGCAATCACATTACCACTGATGCTGTGGAACAGGTGCTGGGGAAGCCAAGACTGACTCAGTGGCAGATGGGAACCAGATGCAAGAACTGGATTTTGGAATGTATAGATAAGGATCAAAGGCAGAAGAAAGGACAGAGTCCTCCACAGAGGTCAGCCATTCAAGAACAGAGCTTGACCTTTGTGATCTCTCAACTTTACACCAAATATGATGTATATGGGATGGAATACCACACTGGTCAGTTTAGGGTCACATGTACTGTCCACTCCTCCCTGGAGGTAGGGCCTTTTACTTTATGGCACTCTAACATAGGTTACAAAATTTAGTAGTGAAGTTAGTTTCCAAAGGAGCAAGTATAAGCATGAGCCTCTCTGCATACCAATACTTGGTAGTAAGTCTAAACATCAAGTGCTGGAAGCAGATGCTGTCTGCAGAAATACACTGTTAACTTCAGAAAGCGCAGATATGTAGAAGAGACTCTGCTGAAAAGTAAAATCACTGAACAAAATTGGTTCTGTTCCAGCTCAAACCAGGACAGTCAGCTTTACATATTTCTTAGACATTCAGAGAAAGAAAAGTTAAGGGTTAGTTTAGGTTTTAGACTGGAGACTCTAATAACGTGTTACCTGTAATATTATTAAGTTGTAGCTTCCGATACAAGCTGAGGTATCTGCAGAATGTTCAGCTTTCTACAGATACATAGTCACATGTTTAACAACAAATGAAGTCCTGTACTAATTGAAATACTGTCATATTAATGCTTATGGCTATGAAAGTATTCCTACGAGAGGATTTTAAAGGAGGGAAAAAAAAAAAAAAAAAAAAATAATCACATACAAACCAAACAAACAAAAAAACCCCCAACAACTATTGTGACATCATTTAGCTATGCCATGCTACAAACTCAAATCAAATCATACATACAATTTTGGCAACTATTCTAACTTACATTTCATTAAACGATTTCAAGACTTTTGAATATTTTTGTATATTTTATACGATGGTGTAGTTAAAATATTATGATTCAACTGTACCATATACCTTTTATTTTCTTTCTTTTTTCACTAGAGAGTCTCCAGTCTGGGTTGAACTCATCGTAACCAGGCTAAAAATAAAAATTAAAAACCAGTGAGGGAAAAAAAAAAAAAAAGGATTTTATGCAAGTAAATCTTTATAACACAGCCAAACTATTTACTCTGTTGTTGAGCCACTCATTTTTCAATCAAAGTCATCCCCATAAAAGTCAAACTTTTCCTAAACATAAAACATGCAGCTGCTGGAGCAACACTGTACTTTTCTCCAGTCAGTTAAATTATTTAACAAACAAACACACACACAAAAATATCCACACACATCAAAACAGACTTTTGAATTCCTAAACCAATGTATTAAAAATCAAGAGTACCATCAGACCTGGTCTAGTCAGCCTTAAACAGTAATCATACCCTAAAGATTTCAGAAATAAGGGCTCCTTGGCAATCAGAAGCCCAGCAAATCTTTGCTTTTCATGGCTATACATAGGACTGCAAACATATGAACCTCCAAAACAGTCCTCCTGTTTGCTCTGTGTAGTGTTCCTGAGCAACAGCCATAGTACAGTGTACTATGTACATACAACAAAACATATATGTACATAGTGCATACAACAACAAAAAACTGTACAGTGCTGTAAGCATTTACTCTGGTTATTTGCTTAATTAAAAAAAAGCCTTCAAGACTAGTGCAGCAGGAGAAGCAGCATTATTTAACGACAGACTGCAACATTTAGAACTAATAAGCTACTGCTGTCTTTGGTTTTTTTTTAAACTTCATTTAGTAATATCAGAATATATGGGAACTACACAAATGTAAATGAGAGTAATCCTGCCCCTAGCTGCAATGCAATGCAGGTACAGGATTATACAGTCAGACAAGCAAAGCTGTTTTGGGTCAAGCAAAAGGTGATTTTCAGACTTCATTTTTTAGTAGAAAGAGTTTATTAATTAGAAGTAGACATAATTAACAAATGTTTGAGTGACAGTTAAGTAGGAATCATGCACATTATGAAGATATCCATTATAGCTGGACACTGGTTTCACCTATAAAAATTATTCTGAAAACAGTCAAGTACTGAATATTCCTTTATATCGGTCTCACTAAAAGATGAAGTCCTGAAAATTGCTTCAGAATACAAATTCATTATAATCTCTTTTCAGTGGTGCTCAGTGACAGGACAAAGGGCAACAAGCACAAACTAGAACACAGGAAATTCCACCCTAAACATTAGGAAAATTTTCTTTACTGTGAGGGTAACAGAGCACTGGAACAGGCTGCCCAGAGAGGCTGTAGAATCTCCTTCTCTAGACATACTCAAAACCTATCTGGATATGTTCCTGTGCAATCTGTTCTACCCAGCCTAAACTGGGATGCTTGGACAAGATGATCCCCAGAAATGCCTTCCAACTCCTAACATTGTGATATGCCCTAAAACACAATTTCTTACTACTAAGTAGGAAATGTTTCATTCTACAACTTTTTTTAGTAAGAAACACAATAAAACCATCTGAGATCAATACTGTGTATGAAATATTGGGGGTAATTTGTGTTATGTATGTCTAGTAACCAAAGATCCTGTTTAACTGGTTACCCTGTTTGTACTTGATGTTGATCCATGTCATGCAGGCTTAGAACATAACACCCAGTACTTCAAGTGAAAAGTCTTTCCATATCTATTAGTCAAGAAATTAACACAAGTAAAACCAGAATATTTCACATATTAGTGTGCATTTCAGATTTGTAACATTTCAAAATACAGATATATTTTCCTCATTAAAATAAAGTGTTATCTTTACCCAGAGAATGTATTAATTATTGGGAATTTCTCTGAAAACTAACTAGGTTTTAATTTCCAGTGTTTAAATTCACACTCGGCACTTAGAAGTTTGCCTGTGTCTGGGTAATTCCTAACTTAAGTCTATCTGAACTACACTCATCTTCCAGGAAGGCACTTCTCCATAGAATTAAGATATATATTGTAAGTTTTTAAACACTTACATCCTTCTTACCTGATCATTTTGGTCCCATTCTCCTTGTTGTCTGAGAGACGGAATAGACCAGATTGTCAGTTTTCCTGAGAAATGAATAGCTGCCAGAAGAGCTCCATCAGGAGAAAGATTCATCTTGAAAACTCCATCCTGCCAAAGATTAAGTCAGCATAGTTAAAGAAGAAAAAACAATAACCAATCAAAACAAAACAAAAAAAAAAAACCCACACAAAAAAAACACCACCACATCAAAGAATATGCAAATAATAATAACAAAAAAACCCTAAACCCCAAGTACATTTTTCTAATTTAGGGGGGGGAAAAAAAAAAAAAAAAAAGTACAATCTTCCATCCTGAAAATTTAACACACTCTAAATTTTAAACAAGTATACACACACACACTGGTAGTCAGGATAAACATAAAATGACAGTATCTTTTCAGTTGTGGTGTGAAAAACTTCTTCACTGTGAGAGTAACAGAGCCCTGGAACAGGCTGCCCCGAGAGGTTGTGGAGTCTCCTTCTCTAGAGACTTTCAAGACCTGCCTGGATCTGTTCCTGTGTGGCCTGCCCTGGGTGATCCTGCTCTGGCAGGGGGGTTGGACTCTATGATCTCTGGAGGTCCCTTCCAACCCCTAACATTCTATGATTCTGTGATAAAAATATCAAGTTGTGGCATGGAAGAGTAAAAACCACCCATTTAAAGGAAGAACATTACCAGCACTACTATAACACAAACAAATCCTTGGCCATGTGAATTTCTCTATCATATTGTTTTACAGTGAACAAAATGTGTAAGTGTGGCATTCCTAGAAGAATGTCACAGGTGGCAATGAAGATCTACTTGGAGGAAAAACTGCAGGTTGTCTTCTGTTCAGAGAAAACATGTAGCAGCCTCAGTTTTCTACTGTCCTGCCTCTCAGGTTCACCCAAGGAGGACTATTAGCAAAACACATGTTAGTCCAGATCTTCCACCCTGGAAGCAAACCTTTGGATGGGCATTATTACAATAAAATAAAAAGAAAATAATTTTTAAAAAGGAGGATACAAGAGTTCTGCAGGTGAAGAGATCTTGAAGGAACACATTATTCATTTCAGAACACTGAATAAGAATTCAAGAATCTCTTGGTTAACAATAGATTAAGCAGTGATACAGTGAACATCAGATTAAGTGCATACAGATTAAATAATTCAACATCTGTAAGCAAATTTAATCAAGGCTACAAAAATTCTCCTGCATTAATGTTTCTTTCAGCTCTGGTTACCTTAAGAGACAAAACATAATTCTAACAAAATATTTCCTTAAGGAATCGTGAACTCCCACACAATTACAACTGGATCCGTACACTATTTACACAGAACAAGAGCCTCTAAATATACACTCAAATTTTAAAGTCAAATAATGCCACTGGAGATGCATAACAATTGCTGAAAATACAAGTTATATTTATTCCCCTGCCCTCAACACAGCTTCTGTGTTTTCAGAAAGATCCTTAGGTTCTCAGCCAGTCTAGTCTTCACTGGATGACAGTAGAATGTAGATTTAAAAACTATATTGTGTATAAAATCCCATTTTGTTAGTGCAGTTCACATTTAAAAACCTCATAATAAAGATTCATCCTACAGTAAAATTAGACTGTCCAAGTCTGCAGTTCATCTATCTTGAAACCAGCATCTCCCCTCATGGAAAACAGCCCAACATAAATGAAGTACAGAGAAGTTACTAGAAGTCCACACCATTAAGTTTTAGTGACATTTCTGCAGAACATTAGTGGTAGGTATTGTTTTAAGACAACAGTATTCTTTTAGGGTATATTTGTTTTTTGGTGTTTAGAAGATCTTTTATTATTTTTATTTTATTTCTTCAGTTGTTTTAAGTTCTAGCTACGCCACAGAAATAATGACGACCAAGTAATCTGCTCACTGTTGTAGAGTGGTTTACAGCTACTGAGAGCAATGATGAAATCAAAGCTTAAAATGTGCTTTTAATTGAAAAGGAAAGCATTATTAAGTTTTTGTAAGCCAATTAAGAATGATTTGTATTACACATATTTCAAATATCCTCTGATTATTTTCTTAAGTACCTAGAGTACCGTAGGTTGCCAAGGAGTTCTACATCCCTACTAATGGCAATGCTCTCTTACAAATCAATTTGCAAGCACAGAGGGCAAAGAACAAGACTAAAAAAGGACTTCAAAATGTATAGCTAAAACTATATAACCCATTCAGATAAATGATCAGTGGTATACATCACAGATCTTAAAAAAAAGAATGAAACCTTTACTCAGTAGTCATCAATAATTCTCTTGCTGTTAAATTTAGATGTTGGGTGTCCATTAACACATCCAAATTTACCACTCAAGCACTGTTACCTGTAGAGACTAATCAGTGCTTTGGCAAAGCAGCCAGTGCCACCTCGGTAAACAGCCTGTCAACTTAAGGGACCTGCAGAATAAGATGGTGAAAACCTCAGCAGGTTGGCACTTCACATTTTATAACTCTCATTTAAGTTAGAAAAACTATGAATCAAATCTCAATATTTGAGTTCAAATTCAAGATAGTTCTAATATACAAGTCCTCTAAGCCACTGTACCTGTCATACCATAACATTGTTGCCAATTTCCCACTAGGAATATAAATAATATCTCGTATGTTTAAACCATCACCTCCAAAATCAATCTAAACCATTCAAGGATGAATACCAATCTCTGCTATTCTTTCTAAATTTAGAACTGGCAAGTGTAATTAAGTTGAAATCTAGTACAGCTACACTTAGTACAAGCCTTACAGTAAAAAAAGTTTACTTCAGACTTCTCTTTTTTATTTTCTGTGAGGAAAATAAAATCTCTTCCCATTCCGCCCTTCAGAGAGATCCAGAAAGATTTGTTTTCTCCTTCCAAACAAGTATGCAAGTTCTTCTTTTAACCAGTCACCTAAACATCCGAAAAATCTATCAAGGTCATTTCCAAAGTCCATATAACTTCAGAACAGCCATTTTTAACTCTCAGGAAGACACAGTGGTAGACAGATTCTTTACTGTTCGTTCTTTGTAAAGCAAAAAAAAGGAAAACATTTTTTTTTTTTACAAGGAGGAAGAGGGGATTAAAAAAAAAAAAAAAAGGAGAATCAAACAAAGGCTACACAAAACTAGTAGAAAAGAAATAAGAGAAAGTGGTGCAGTACTGCATGGGTAGCTCCTAAGCATGTAGAACAAAGCTACAAGCACTGTGTGCAAAGCAGTGATAGAGATACAGAAAGCACACACCTATACCTCAGCAAGACACTCAAGATTTAACACTCACTCAATCAGCTATGAGGAGAACAGAAGACTCATACCCAGGGTTTATGAACAGGTTAATTCTGATCAGCAGTTTCATTAGGTTTGCATGGATTCAGTAATGGAAGTTTGAGCCATAATAAACCTTGGAAGATACTTAATCAAATGTTTCCATAGTATCTCATAACATACTGTAAAAAACTCAAGTCTTTGTGTCTCCCCTATTTAATTCATAACTTATTACCTTGAATCCACTGACTTTTTCTTCCCCACACAGCATGAAAATTTTGGGCAGTGAAGGGTCTGGGGTTTGTTTCTACTGGGAGTGAGGTAGTTCAGAAGCCTTGGGTTTATTCCTCTTTATCTCTTAGGGACACAGAGGAACTAACTGGATTTTTTAAAAAAGCCAAATAAACAGCAAACTACTTCACTTAATGCTAAAAGCTTATTTTTGGTAAGTTTCATAAAAATGTTAATTCTTAAGCTGCATAAATTAAAAAATACTTTCAATCAACCTTTCAGGAAGTCAATAATGGACAATTATGTTAGTAAAATAGAGGTAGACCTAGACCTTAGTACCTGTTCTGTTCCCCGTCTGCTGTAAAATCTTAAATTCATAATCCTTAATAATCCTCTTCTCTGTGCCTGTGAGATGAGAAACACATCATACAATGAAAAAAAATCTCCTAAACTGTTTTATGCACCAAAAACTAAGTCATATCAAAAGTCCTAAAATAACTCAGTAGGATTCTTTAAACTTCTGTAAGTTTGCCTGATTTAAAATAATGCAAGAATAATAAAATGCAGATGGTAAAACTTTGCCCATTTCATTAGGCATGTATCAAGCCAAAGAAAAGCACTACCCACTTACAATGAAAGTTAACAGCTCACTTTTAATACTAAGCAATACCAATATAGAAGTAAATACTGGAATTTATCCTAGTATACTGTAAATTGATTTCAGGATATCCACACTGTAGTTGTTACCAAATGAAACATTTACTTCTACTAGACACAAACTAATTCAAGAGTCAGACAAACTAAAACATTCATTTCAGGTGTAATGCCTTTTGTTATGAAGTAATAAAGAGACAAAAACAAGTGGATATTTTTCCAACAAAGATAGGTAACATATCTCAGTAAACAACTAAGGAGTTTGTGTATTTCCACACTATGATTTTTTTTTTTGTCATTTCTTGTTATTTCTTTTGTTGTTTTCTTTTAAACCACTAGCAATAATCAAGAACTTTTAAGCATAAATCACACTACAGTAAAAGCAAATATAGACAGATGCTGGAGCAGAAGAGATAACATTGGAAGTGTATGCCATAGCTTACAAAATAGTAAAACATTTTATTAAATTATTCTTTCAAAAAGAGATTAATATTGAATTTACAGTTAGATAATTCTGCCAGTGACAATAAAATAAGGAAACATACTTACTGTTCTAATGTCATCTTCGTAAGTAGTAACCTGTTTATAATGGGGAGAGCCTGACAGAACTCTCCAAGCAGATATCCCACAACCAGTTGCTTTAGATACTCCATCTTCATCTGTTTCACAGCCTCCTACAAGGAGAAGTCTGTAAAATATATGAAGGTATATTATGGTTTCATATACTGTCACATAAATGTTTGTCTTAAGTCAGAATAAAAGCAGCTTGCTTGCAGCAACAGAAGACTACCTAACAGGTCCAATAACCTTTGTCTGAGAATAAACACCCTGAAGTTTAAAAATACTTCCATATTACTTGAGTACCACTTGTTATTTCTGGCATTTATCCCTATTCATTCTCATCTCTAGCCTTCCAAATAAGCATAATTGCCAACATTTAAAACAAAATACATCTGGCTACAAATCTGAGTTCCTCCTCTACCCTCAAAAAATGATAACAATTAGTCTCAGCTTATGAAATGTTCTGGTCATTCTGTTTAAACATTAGGCTTCCATTTATTCAGATGCAGTATGAAAGTTACTTCTCTTTTACTGAGGAATCAAATGTATCAAGGTTTTTCAATGTGTTTTCTAAAGCCATTCTACCAATTATAAATATGCATGGAATAATTTCATTATACACAGTAGAGGATATTTTTAAAACTTTGAGAGAATCGGTTTGAGAGTAGGGGGGCTCTGCAGAGGGATCTGGACAGACTGGATCGATGGGCTGAAGCCAATCGGATGAATTTCAATAAGGCCAAATGCCAGGTTCTCCACTTCGGCCACAGCAACCCCCAGCAGCGCTACAGGCTTGGGGAGGAGTGGCTGGAAATCTGCTCAGCAGAGAGGCACCTGGGGGTGTTGACCGACAGCTGGCTGAACATGAGCCAGCAGTGTGCCCAAGTGGCCAAGAAGGCCAACAGCATCCTGGCCTGTATCAGGAATAGTGTGGCCAAAATGACGAGGAAAGTGATTTTACCCCTGCACTCAGCACTGGTGAGGCTGCATGTCGAATACCGGCCTCAGTTCCAGGCCCCTCACTACAAGAAGGACATAGGGCTGCTGGAGAGTGTCCAAATAGGTCAACAAAGCTGATGAAGAGCCTGGAGCACGTCTCATGAGGACTGGCTGAGAGTTGGGGTTGTTTAGCTTGAAGAAAAGGAGGCTGAGGAAAAGACATTGTCACTCTCTATAGATACCTGAAAAGAGGCTGTAGAGAGATGGGGGTTGGTCTGTTCAACCAAGTAACAGGAGACAGAACAAGAGGAAATGGCCTTAAGTGGCCCCAAGAGAAGTTTAGTTTGGATATTAGGAAGAATTCCTTTACTGAAAGGGTTATCAGGCATTGGAATGGCTTACCCTGGGCAGTGGTGGTGTCCCCATCTCTGGGGGTTAGGGGATGGGGACATGATTTAGTCGAGGTCTTGTCAGTGTTATGTTAGTGATTGAACTAGATGATCTTAAAAAAAGTCTTTTCCAACCTAGGAAATTCCATGATTCTAAAACTCTTAAAATCACTGCTGATTACCACTAAAATGCATCAAAATATTTTTCCTTTGAAGCCCTTTCAACTTATTAACAACTAGTTCTACACTTAACTGATTATTATTTTGATGGAAACTTTGAGATGTCTAAGTTTGTTTAGAAGCATCATTTTAGTGAACAAACCACCAAAAAGTAAAGTATCTGCCAGAAAGGGACAGTCTGGAAAAGCCAGAAGTTCAGCTCTGAGAACACTCATGCACTACTCCATCAGCTAACTGCTGCCACTCATACAGCTCTCAGCTGTGACATGAGTGTATTTCAAAAAAAAAAAAAAAAAAAAAAAAAAAAAAAAAAAAATTTAAAATGACTTGTGGGGGAGGGGGGGGGGGGAGAAAAAAAAATTTCTTTAATTTTTCATTTCCGTTTGAAGGG
>JAAGNO010030224.1:0-27431 GCA_033439905.1 Ceryle rudis | reverse complement strand
CGCTGGCAGCGGGGGTGGACTAGATGTCCTCGAGAGGTCCCTTCCAACCTCCACTATTCTATGATTCTATAATTAGGCTTTTTCCTTGCTGATAAAAGGAAAAACTCTAGAAGGAAGTGAAAATAATTTACGTAAATGGTCACTGTGTGCTAGGAATCCCCTTCAATTGATTATCAATGATGCTTTAAAAATGGACTTTAACCAAGGTGTAGGTTTGTTGTACTAGCAAAAAAGATACAAAAAAGCTTGCCCAATTTTTCCTGACTAGTTGTATCAGACATTGTCTCCAGGCTACAGACAGAAGGATATCTATGTATTGACCAGTGTTAGAAAACACCTTTGAATCAAGAGGAAGCCTAATCAGCCTGTAGTTCATTATTTAGTTCCTTGTACACAGATGTTAAACATCTTTAACAAATCAGATATGAAAATGTGTATCATATCCTTACGTTATTTGACTGTGAATTTAATGGCTAAAATTAATGGAAATAGCATTTCCATGTAAGCAATATATTAAACTGTTGTATGAAATAAAGAGGCACACTTAATTTATAACTGTTCAAGAGATGCACTACCCAGTTATGCTGCTATCATCATGTTTCTTGTAACAGTTTATTTTCAATTTCACAAAGTATGGCAAAAGGTAAGATAAGCAAATTTTAAGATTCTGGTCTTTGTACTGATTCTATACATCTCTCAGGAGTAAACACTACAAATTGGCTAACCACCTGAATGGAAGAAATTAAGATTGTGAGAAGAACTGGTAGTCTGATTGTCAGTTGTTTGGAAAACAGCCTTTCTTCTTCCTCTTGTGTTACCTAATATACTTTAGTCTACCACCTTCATTAATGACTCCCTTCTTCTTTCCAGAGGTGTGAACTTGGCAGAAACAATATCCCTGTAGTAAGTTACATTTCCACATAGCATTCACAGCCCCAAATTCTCCTGCTTTTGGGTATTGATTCACAGACCAGTTGTTGGTATAGAAACTCAGACATCGTCAACAAAACTTTACTACACTAAGTTTACATTTGGTTTGATACTAATAGACCACCAACAAGAACTTCCACATACCACTGAAATATTATTGTGCATTATGGGGTATACATTCTCTCCAAAAAGTACGCTCATGGGTTGAAAAAAATTATTTAAAGAAAAATACCCATTGACTTTAATTACCTTTTGAGATGTAGTCTGTTTCCCTTCCAGAAACTCTTTGTCATCCTAAGTCTAGCACACAGCGTAAAAGGTTATCTGAGAGGATGCATTAAAATCCTGAACATTTTTCTTGAGCAGCACTTTGTACTCTCGACAGATGTCATTAATGTACCTGATTTACAGTAACATGCACTTTTACATTTTGTCATTCATACTGACTTTCCATTTGACACTCTCTAATGGATAATCAAGGTCAACTAAAGCATAATCAATTAGTCTGCATTAATTGGTGGCCAGAACTACATTTTTCTTGTGATTTCCAACATGTCCATGTACTGTACATCTTTCAGCTTTCCCCAGGGCCCCCCTCAAGCACACTGCTTTTAGAGTAATTATAATGAGTTAGAATGTCTTTGTTCAATGATAATCCAGTAAATTATTCTCCAAGAGCACCAAACAGAAAGTAAATTTTGCCTTAAAATATTCCATGCTTCTATCAAAAAAATATCATTAAAACTTTTAGTGGCATATTGACAGTAATATTATAAAAGATACCTTGACAATCAGAGTGGCAGGTAGGAAGACAGGCGGAAAATGCTACAAACAAACAAAAAAAAGAAAATGTTTCTGCTGTAGCCTCAGAGGTTCCTCTTCACATACACCTGGGGAGGGTAGACTATCTCTCTAACTGAATCAGGGCATGGATAAGAAAAAAAATTGCTTCTTCCTGCCTTACAAGAGTGTGCAGAAAAGAAAGCCATTTACATTTAGAAGATAGAGGATGGTCTGGAGTCAGAAGAAACATCTATTGGATAAGCTTGTTTACAATTCACATGTTTTGCTTTTCTGTGCCCTGTTTCCCTTCCCTACCTACCCTGATTAACCTTCTCCTATCTCATCCCTAGTTATTCCTAGCTTTCCTATTAACTTCAGAAGCACCGTGAATTTCTCCTTGAGCCTTATGAGAATCACAACTAAACTTCATTTGATCCAAAGAAAACAAAGTCCTAATCTGAAGTCTTTACACAGTCAAGAAAGGTTTCTAGTCCTCCGAGTCTTCTGAAAATACAAGAGGAAACCTTCTATGTGTCTAACTTTCCACTGCCTTATTTTTTTCCTGGACAGAGTGGGATACAATGCCCTGCTGCCATGTTGTATGTATTCTGATCCTTCTCTCATAAGAATGATGGATATAATGAGAAACTTCGTTCTATCATGAGGAGGTAGCCTTGTCCTCCAGTATATTGAATGTTGCCCTCATTTTGGGGTTGTCTACAGACTTGATGACTAGCCCTTTTGTGTCAATGTCCAGATAATTAATGAAAATGCTAAACGGAGTTGACGCCATTTAGCAGTCATTAGAATATGTGTGAGAGATACCACTAGAAACCAAATGCCAACTGGAGTTTGTCCCATTTATTATAACTCCTTGAGAGCAATGGCTCACACAATTTTCTAGACACATGCTAATCCACTTAAATAGTCCATAATTCAGCAATTCAGCTCAGAGGATGTAATTGCAAAGGACATCACGAGCTATGCTGAAGTCAAGGTAAACAATATGCACTTCTCCTCTTGCCCACACAACAGATCATCTCCACATAGAAAGCAGTTGGTGCAGTCAGCTACAATATGCCTTTGTTTATAAATTTGTGCTGAATGTTCCCAGTAACCTCGTCCTTTGTGTATCTGGATGTTGCTCCTGTAGGATGCTTCTCTGAAGATGAAGGTGAGGTTAACCTACTTTCAGCAATAAGGAACCTTTCCCTTTCCATCACCTTTCAAAAATGATGGAGAGCAGTCTTATAATGGCATCAGCCATCTTCTCAGCACCCTTGAAGTTATCCCACTGGGCTGCAGGTTAGGCTTACGAGACTTGGAAGACATGGGTGTTACATTACCAGAAGAATCCATGGCGGTGACATTAGTATCTCAGCCTTTCAGTGTTGTCACTGTTTACTGCCGCATTGACCAATAAGACTACAGGTTCCTTAGTCTTTCTTTTGCTGTCGGTTCCAGGAATGTCTTTTTAATGGTGCTCCCTTCTAACTCAGTAAAGCAGTATCAACATGTGTGGACAGCAGTAACAACTTCAGAATGACCAGCAGTCACTTTTGTAGAAATCTCACTCTACACGCACAGAAACAGCATGCTAACTCAAGACCTTTCAAAGAAAAGCATGCAACTAATGGCCTCTGAAAGCTTGTCACTCAGAGGTAGTTTAAGATTCTACTTTAAGGGCTTCTTACAAGGAGAAGAATTATTTAGGTTGCTGCCATGGACACATATACTGGTGAGAGACTGATGGCAGAAGCTAACAAAAATTTTCCATGAAAATGAATTTATTTGGTCATTTTGATGACATGGGTCAGAGCATTTTGATTTTTGCCATCCAAAGCAGCTACATGAAGTGGCTCCTTCCAACCCTATACTCCAAATGGCTTCTGACACTGGTTTTGAGCAGGTTGGAGACCCCAGTGCAGTGTTATCTGTCAGCAGTTATGTCTGCAGTTTAAGCCCTTCCACTCCCACCAAGATATTACATGCTTATGCTATCTGCATTGAAATGTGTTCATATACAAGAGCATCTAATGTTAACGTGTTTAAATATAGAACACAGTAGGAGCAAGGCAATATAGAAGTTACTTTGTTTGAAGCACTGTGTTTTGTTTTCTGCTTACTATTTGTACCACTGGCAGTGCACTTCCAGGCCAGCAGTACTCTGTGAGGGTAGGGGGTGACAATCTTTACAGATCTTTTCCATTCATCCTTTGTCATTTTGAACAAATGCTTCTTTCTTTGCTTCTTAGCTATTTCAAAATAACACCTTCCAGCTGAAAGACTGAGGAAGTTAATTAGCATTTATTAAGCTGTCTCCTAAAGCAGACACATAAACAGCCTAATATACGAAGCTTTACTATACATGCAGTCCCATCTGAGACAGCCATCACCTGAACATCTCAAAATTAAGAACAGGTGTTGTATTCACAGAAAGACAACGTGTAAAATCATGAGACATCTCCAAGCCTCACTAAGAACAAGAGAGTCTATGGGGTTGATCTTTCCAGATTGAAAAAAAGAAGGATTATAATTATTTAGCTTGATTTGGTCACTATAGCAACAATGACCGTTCAGGGGTTTCTACTACTCTTTCTTATTCCTACACACAATACTGTGGTGGGTTGACCTTGTCTGGATGCCAGGTGCTCAGCAAGCCACTCTATCACTCCCCTACTCAGCAGGATGGGGAAGGCAGAGAAAGTAAGATGGAAAAAAAAAACTTGTGGGTCAAGAAAAGGGCAGTTTAATAAACCAGAAGGAAATGCCACACATGCAAACAAGGGAAAGGATTTATTCTCTACTTCCCATCAGCAGGAGATGCCCAGCCATTTCCTGGGACATGGCACTTCAGTATGTGTAGCAGTTTCTCCAGAAAACAAACATCATAACAATGAATACCACCACACACCCCACCTCCTCCTCCTTTCTCTTTGCTTTTATTGCTGAGCAGATGTCACATGATATGGAATATCCCTTTGGTGAGTTTGGGTCAGCTGACCTGACTACATCCCCTCCCAAGATCTTGCCTACCCCCAGCCTCCTGGATAGGGGAGGAATGTTGGACTGAGAGACTGAGGCTGTGTGAGCACTTCTCAGCAGTGGCCAAAACACTGGTGTGTTACCAACCCTTTCTAGCTACCAATACAAATCACAGCACTGTAAGAACTGCAATGGGGAAAATTAACTCCCTCTCAGCCAGACTCTATATAGATGCACAATACCTGTGTTCATACTCTCTAGGCTAAATGAGAGAAGGTAGGGAACAGATCAGTCAGAATTTTTTTCCAGCTAATACAAAAACCCACAAACAGAAGTCAGCTGAAGGAGAGAAAAAGGCATCACCAAAAAGAGAAAGAGATATAGAAATACATCCTTCAGCTGATAAAAGACATACATCTATGATAGAAAGTGTTATGCATTGTTTTTACACTACAGGAAAACCAGAATGACAGCCCAGTCACACACACAGAGCAACTCTGCCAACAGTTGTTTTCCTCTTGCATAAGCCTTTTATGGGCCCTTTATTTCCCACATCACATTGTAGGAACAGGTACTTCTCAGTGGTGCCCACTCTCCCTCTGCACACAGCCTGCTGCTCCACTGCAAAAAACTTCAAACAGAAGACTTCAAATACCACTGCATACCAGAAGGAAAAGTTACTGCATGAAAAGTTACAGCCGAAGTGTTGAGAAAGGCAAGTTTTGTCATAGCAGGGCAGGGAGAAAACAATGACCAAAGTATCTGGCCCCAGGCTGTGACTATCCAGTATCTTTCTGCTCTCACTAAGGCCTAGGAGAACGCTTTTAAATCTTTCATAGACTAATCCACCATTACATTCTTCTTCACAGTTCAGGTACCTGTCTAGCTGAAGTGACTCTCCCTAGCATCAGTGAGGAAGGGAAATGGAACAGGAACTACAGGGCTTGGGAGTTCACTCAGTATTGATGTTCACTTTGACAAAAAGGTGCTGTATGAATTTGCTCTACTAAAAATCCATCTTTAGACAATTTTGGAAGTGTTTGCACTGAAAATAATGCCTACTTTGCCAGTTTACCAGATAAGCCTAGAAACACTTACATAGGTCTGAGACACATTCAATACCTGCCTATATACTTATCACTTTTAAGCCTGCTATCTGCAAGTGAACAACAGTGTCAAAGTGTACATTGCTCTGTTGTGCAACTTAGAGCTGAGAGCACTTAGGCAAAGTTTTCTCCAGTTCCATTTCCATAGTAAAAGGGAACAAGTAGAAAAAGTAGCTACCTTCCTTTGCAGCATTCAGTAAAATTGTTGTTACACAAGAGCTATTATTTAAGTTGAAGTATGGAACCTTCACTTAAAAAGAAACAGACAATGAAAAGAAAGAATTCCATAACAAACAGAATTATATTTACTTAATATACCAGGAAGGTAAGAAAGTGCTATGCCTGATTTTTACAAAAGTTACCACTGTTATGAAACACTAAAACATCAAACATCATTACATTACAAATCAAAATTGCTTCAATAAATTCACTGCTGATTACCTGAGGGACAAACTAGAACTGCTGCTTAATGGTTCTCTTTTAAGAAATTGGTCAAGGAAATAAAGTTGGTGTGCATGCTAGCTATGTTAAGGCTCCTGAAAACAATAAAAAGAAACAGCCATATAGTGAGGTGGTCAAGACTGCAAGCTGAAAGTTTCAGGCATCTTAGACCTGAAAAATAAAGCTACATTTAATAAAATCAGCTCATTTGTCACATCAGGTCACACTACGTAGAAGACTTTTACACCCAAGTTCAAAAGAATAAATGAAAATTTGCTGCATTTCCATAGAGCTAGATAAGAGTATGAATACCAGATGAGAGCTCCTTATTTTAATGGCGGATGACTGAAGAAATCATAACCTCTAAGGAGCTATTTGCCCATATCTTGGATCAGACAAATCATTTTGTACTCCATCTGCCACATATTTGATTAAAATGATATTTAAAACTTCCTGTAAGGTATATTTCCTATGATAACAAGCTAAAAGAAAAGCCACTGAAGAACAAAAATCTTGAGGCATATGCATCTGCATTTTTTAAATATAGAGATCTTGCTGCACCCAGCTTCAAAATGGATCACATCATGAACAGTTTGTTGATAGATATGTAATTTCTCCAGCTAAGAGTTATGAAAAACTTTTGGGGCTCTCCTGAAGTCTGTGAAATTTTGTTTTAAAATGTTAGACATGTCAGATCAAAAAGTATTTGATTTGTGAGCAGAGCAGAAATGCCAAGGAAAAGGAGAAGGATTCCTAAAGAAATCAAGGTGATTAATTCCTTTATTCAAAAGTGGAAGGCTTAATACAACAACAAGCAAAACAATACTGAGATTGTAGTTGGCTTCATGTTCTTTTAACATTATTAGTTTTCCCAATGCTTGTGCACTGGTGCAAGAAAAGGTGAAAATCATTCCATTATAAGGGGGTGGTGGGGGTGTGTGTGTTTGGTTTCGTTGGTTGGTTGGGCTTTTTTGTGGGGGGGTTTTGTTTGTTTGGGTTTTTTGTTTGGTTGGTTTTGTTGTTGTTTGCTTGTGTTTTGTTTTTCTTGAGGGTTTGTTTTGGTTTTTTTTTGGGGGGGGGAGGGTGATGTCTTTTAATCACTACAGTATGTTTCAATACAATATTTTTCCTCAGTTTAGAGAGGTCTGTTAAAATTCTAACGGCCTTACATCATCAATGCATCTATTGATTTTCAAAATAGTGTTCTTACACAATTCTATTTCCTTTCTATTACAAGAACCAAATTCTACGGCTAGATTTCATTTTCAGTGATGATTCCATACTGAAACTCCACATGTGAAGCTGGATATCATACTTTGGTGCATCAGAAAAGAGACTCAAGACAGACTATGACACAGATTCCCAGATCAGAACCTATCTGAATTATCAGAGTGCCACTTTGAATTGCAGCATCCCTGTTTTGAAGCATTCTGGCTTTTGAAGAGAGCACTGGAGAGGATGGATTTTTCTAGAAAGTTGCTTTTGTGAAAAATTTATTATTTCTTTGGGCTGGAGCTGCTGTGGAATTTTTTTTTTTTCCCTATCCATCTTCACCAATGCAACTGAAGACTACATAGACACACTCTCATACACTAGCACTAGTTAAAGAGATGAAGACGTGAGAAGACTGCTCAGGCTAAAGCTATAATCTACTCTAGCTAGCTAACAACAGCAAAGGTATGGCTTTTCATTCTGCAGTAATAATACACAGTTAACTGTGTGGACAAAACATTTAACCTGAGTAGTTTTGCAAGTCCACTTCCAGTAAAAAGGACAGTCTCTGTTCTCAGAACTATATAGGAAAGCTCATTATGCCTGAGTGTACAAAAACGAAGAAAAAAAATTAGTTACTCCCTTGAGATCAGTCAGAAATCAGAGGACAAAAGATGAAGCTTAGTATTTGCCAAATGGTGAAAGATAAAATGTTGATCTTATTCTTTAAAATATATTCTGTTTGAAAATAGGAGAGAAAAAAGCTTTTAAAACTTTAGCTCCCAAGAAACCATGTCTCATTCTTTCATTTCCAAAGGGATTACCTTCAAAATGTAAGACATCTTTGATAGAGCTCGTTCTCATTTACTGAAAACAAAGGAAAGAGGAAGCAACAAGAGAGAGGAACAGAGATGCCCTATATTACATACAACTGATATTCTTTGCTAGCACAAGTTTTAACTAAAAAATACTTTGTTTACATGTTTTCTTCCTCAAGAGAATGTACCTGATATGGAAGTAGCAGCAACTGATGGTGTGTCAGCTACCAATGACCTGCAACTTGAAGTTCTTCAGAGAATACTGGCAATGAACAGATAATTACCCACTTCTGTGTGTCTATGCACGTACTTATCTCCATGCGTCCCTTAAAAATCTGTATACTTTTCTTGAAGTTATCAGATCTACCTAGAAAATCCTAAGCACTAGAAAACTAACAGAAAAATACTAGTGTGATACTGCATAGTGTGATACTGCATAACAATTACCAAGCAAATGTCCATTCAGTCTGATTTCATAAATTACTGTTTCGCACATATTGCAGCAGGTGAAAGCACAAGAATTTACTATGTAATACTGGATAATACAGGGGAACTTGCTGCATAACAACTTCCTTCCCCTGCATTATTTCTTCTATAGACTAACAGGTTCAGCCACAAGAAACGGTGCATTCTGAAGGTGAAATTATTTTTTTTTCTCTCAGATTCTATCCATATTGCTAGAATCTGAAAGAAAATAATTGCTTCCATACATTGTTAAAGATTAAATATCTTTCTGAAAATGCCAGATTTTATGTTCATAGTGTACTTTTTCCTGTGGTTGCAATTTGCTTTCCTCCCCATGGAAAGGAAAAATGTTATACTGAAGTTGACAACACTAGTCTCTTCACTCCAGTTCGCTTCTATTACTGCACCTAATAAGGTAACTCTCACTTTTAAGAGGGGAAAAAAAAACCCTAGGATCCAGTCAAATCCTGGTTTATCCTATTTTTCTTCACTGTTTTTGAAAACCTGATGCAGACAAAAATCTAGAGAATTGGACTAAGGTTTAGAAAAAAAAAAATCAAGGCAAAGACTTGGGAACAGAACAGTACAGCTACTATGTTTGTGTGCATTTTCCTTCTGTCTTACATCAGTGAAATGTCAGAAAGAAAATGATTAAGCTACAGATGGACCAACTGGTCTGGAAGAAGATAAGCATGTCAGTGCAGGTTATGTAATCCAAAAGAGAGGCATAGAAGTGAGGGATCAGACCTCATCTTTGTGTAAGAGCAGCTCCCCTGGTCTTGCCTTTTACTAAAGGAAGCCATAATATTTGAGAAGAATGAAAAATATGAGGTAGGGTCATTCTACTATAAGAAGTCTACAATTAAGAAAAGATTGGAAGCAAAACTCTAGTGTCACTTCAAGTGTTTCAAAATTGGTAAGAACCACATGACAGTAGGTATTTGCTAGATCACCTTAGTCTTTGTGCATATGCTAAGGATAGAATCATAGGGGTTGGAAGGGACCTCTGGAGGTCATCTAGTCCAACCCTGCTGCCAGCGCAGGAACACCTAGGGCAGGCCACACAGGCACAGTTCCAGGTGGGTTTTGAAAGTCACTAGAGAAGGAGACTCCACAACCTCTCTGGGCAGCCTGTTCCAGTGCTCTGTCACTCTCACAGTGAAGAAGTTTTTCCTCATGGGGAGGTGGAACTTCCTGTGCGCTTCACCTTGTTACCATTACCTCTCATCCTATGCCAGGGCACCACTGAAAAGAGACTGGCCCCTTCTACTTGACACATGCCCTTCAGATATATGTAAACATCAGTAAGACCCCCTCTCAGCTTTCTCTTCTCCAGGCTAAACAGTCCCAGGGGTCTCAGCCTTTCCTCATAAGAAAGATGTTCCTGTCCCTTAATCATCTTTACAGCTCTCCATTGGACCTTCTCTAGTATTTCCCTGTCCCTTTTGAACTGGGGAGACCAGAACTGCATGCAATACTCCAGATGTGGTCTCACTAGTGCAAAGTAGAGGTGGAGCAGAACCTACCTCAACCTGATGGACATATTCTTCTTTATGCACCCCAGGATACCATTGGCCTCCCTGGCCACAAGGGCACACTACTGTTTCATGGATAACTTATTGTCCACCAGGATGCCAAGGACGTGGCACCACTGATCACAACCCTCTGAGCTTTATTGTTCAGCCAGTTCTCAACCCATCTCACTGTCCACTCTTCTAACCCACACTTCCTGAGCTTACCCAAAGGATGTTATGGGGGACAGTATGAAAAGCCTTGCTGAAGCCAAGGTAGGCAATATCCACTGCTCTCCCTTCATCTACCCACTCAGTCACACCATCACAGAAGACTATCAGATTAGTCAGACGTGACTTCCCTTCAGTGAATCCATGCTGGCTACTCTTGATAAACCTTTTCTTGCATGTATTGAGATATGATCTCCAGAATGAGATGCTCCGTTACCTGTCCAGGGATGGAGATAAGGCTGACTGGTCTGTAGTTTCCAGGGTCTTCCTTCTTGCCCTTTTTGAAGACTGGAGGGACACTGGCTTTCCTCCAGTCCTTAGGAACCTCTGCCATTCTCTGTGATCTTTCAGAAATGATGGAAAGTAGTAAGGCAACAACATCATCCAGCTCCCTCAGCACTCGTGAGTATATCCCATGGGGGCCCATGGATTTGTGGGTGTTCTGGATACCCAAGTGGTTTCTAACCCAAACCTCATTGAACAGTGGAGAGTCTTTCTTCCTTCCTCCAGGCTTTTTATCTAACAAAATGAACACTACACACCCCAAAGAAACAAACTAAACACCCAGAACAGACAAGTTATAGTGATAAATTTATCTACTCAATTAAAGTTTGTAAGATATTGAAAAGAGCATTCATCCTAAAATTTAACTTTAATGTAGCTTATATTCTTTAGCTAAATAATAAATAATCTGCAATACTTTAATAAATCAATTAGTTAAATTACTCAAATAACACCTAGTTAGCTGTTTTATGATTATATTGCTCCTTTTCTTTCAAACTACAGATATTTTGGTTTTAATTTTATTTTTTTGGTGGCTAGTAATATTAATAGAAATGAATGTTTGATGTGCAAAGAGGTTTGGACGATAAAGATTTGTTTTGTAAGTGTTTATTATATGCTTATTTTAATATAAATTAAACATAAGAATTGCATGAAAATAACACTGTAGCTGCTGATACCATTGATGCTAAAAAGGCAATTAGCATCTTTTTTTTTTTTTAATAGCACCAAAATAAAGGTAATGCTTATAGCTAGATTGTTTTATTCAACTTATTTTCAGAATACAAGTGTATCAGAAGTAATGTTGGACTGGTAAAGTAAGAGTGAATATTTGTCTCTCAGAAAAACTCACTTTGTCTTCAGGAAGTGAATCTAAATATAACCATGTTTTTAGCCCAAAAATTATTTTATTCTTTGTCATGCAATATATGCATTATTTTAAATATAGTTTTGCTATCAAGAGATAAATATGTCCTAGGTGGTACTATGTTTCTAAAAAAGTCTATCTTTAAAACAAATCAAACTGCTTATAAAATGGCAAATCCTATGACCCACTGTATTGCAATTGCTACTTCATTGTGCATTAATCCTATTATAAACCCAAGAAAGATAATTGTAACAAAGGATGTTATATCAAAACTGACTTTTGCTTTCCTACATGTTTAAAAATCACTTTAGTGTTGACATGTTGACACACGGGACTTTTCTACCTGCTCTACTTTTGATCTTAGTAACGAAAACTAATTTTTATTGTATGGAGATATGTACGTATGTGTATGCATGTACATATATATGTGTACATGGATATTTTGTTTATATTTTCCGTCTCAAATGTAGTCAGCATGTAAGGTTTCAATACCTTTAGCTTCTGAGGTATGACGAGCTTTACTCATTGTAGTCATAGCCACTTGAAAAAAATTGCTGTTAGTATTCCCTTTTGTTTGAATACATGTGATCCTGGATTGGTTCAGAGAAGCTTGTGTGCTGTCTTGAGAGGAAGGATAACCTGATAAGCTTTTCAGCTGTTCTGGTACAAATTATTTGTGCAAAATGCTTTCATTCTTCATTCTGTAACAAGGACATCCTCTTTCCAGTGCAGTACATTTACCTTATTGTAGACAAAGCTAAAAGGCAACTCGATCATGTTCTACAAGTGCCTACAGAATGTTTTTGACTGTAGAAAGTTCTTTACCAAGTGCTTTTTCTGCTAGATTAATTTCTAGTACTGAAGCTAGACAAATTGAAATAGAAAATAAGGTGCAACTTGTACCTTTTTTTTTTTTTCAGCACTTAACAACAAGGGCAATTAATGATTGGAGTAATTTATCAAGTGAGGTCTTGCACTCTTCATATTGTGCAAACTGTACAAGACAGTTGGATAGCTTCCCAAAGGTGTGATATAATTTTAACTACAGATGATGCAGACGTGTCTGAATGAGGTTCAATAGAAGGAGGTCAAACTACTGGTTCTCTGTTGTTGCTTCTAGCCTACAAATATTAATCTGTCTTTCAAATTACTCTTGACAGATACTGTCATGAGCTTTTCCATTCATTTAAGTCCTGAGGCAAAACCCACAGAAGACTTTCTGACATCAATGGTCTTTGGATCTAATCCATAGACAGCTAGTTTCTTTTGGAAAATGCTGACTGAAATGTAGGTGAAAAGTATTACTGCAGCAACCAAAGTATATTTATAGCAGTGACATTTTGAAGATGAGAGACTTGAAGGGACAAAATGCATATTGGAGGAAATTAATACCGTTATCTTTACCTTATCCTGTAATGTCTCAAATAAGATATGCAAGGTAGTTTATGTTTGAAAGCATTGAATTTCATATGCTGTAAAGGAACAGATACTTGCTTGTCTCTTGACTACCAGACCTTCATTGGATTGTCTTACCCAGTTGTGTTGAATATTTTGAATACCTAACTGGTGAAATCTGCCAGTGAAGTTCAACATAATTGTTATATCCAAATTAGAACTTATTTTATAGGCTTGAAAGACTAAAAGATATTTATGCAGATCTTTTAGGAAGGATGAATTTTACTTTGGTTAAAAACAAATAAAAAGAAAAATTATCATTCATGTGAACATTCAGATTATTTTGCTATGTGTACAGTGGCATTGAGTGCAAAGAGCGCTTTGTAAACAGATGTGAAGTGTCTGACCACAGTATTACCAGGTAGAAGTTTGTTCTCCCAGGCAAAAAAAGGAAGTTTTGTGGCTCTGGCAAGAATAATTGTGAATTTAAATAAACTGTCTAAAGTGCAGGGGTTACAAATTCATGCTTGGCATCACTAACGTGAGCTTATCTTGCACTAATCACTAGAAACTGTGGAACCAAATGAAAAGACAAAATCCCTGCAAAATACCCCACAAACTTGAGTCTCTAAAGAATCATATGCATTGCTCTGTATACATAATTGAAGCTAAATTGATGCCTTTCCTGCCTTCTTAACTTAACCAAAAGTCGGGTCAAAATTCTTGTGAGTTTTATTTTTTCTTTTCTACCTTCAAAAGGTAATTTCTCCATTCTTGCTCAGCTGTCCAATATCTGTCACATTAAACTTTTTGCAATTTTCGCTGTAAGTGCTAGTCTTAAAGCTCAGCCTGTCTGTGTCTTTCCTCATGTCTCTTTCTATTCACTGATCATTTTTTGAGGAAGCAATTTTCTGTCTTAAAATTCTCTTGCATTTTGTTATGCCATATCTCCGAGAATCCCACCATGTGTGGAATTCATTCGGTCAATTCACTTACTTGGAATGCAGACACATGTGAGCCAGTAGGCTTCATTTATAGCAGACAGGCTGAAGTAGATACTTCGGTGGCACCAATCGGGTAATTTCGAGGTAGATGCAGAGTTTGTGTGATGTGATCCTGAACGTTGGGTTTCTGTTGCCCTGAGCTCTGATTTGCAAAAGTCCATGTTACATAGGCCTGTACCAAGGTTGGTGAAATCAGTCTTGTACCACTACAGCTGTTCCCATGTCTTATGCTAGTGGAAATGATCCTACACGCCTTCATTCTCTGAAGAAAAAAAGTTTTGCATAGGTGAACATACTGAAGTCCCTGACAGCAGAGGTCCATTAAATGGGACTTATTTTTCTGTAATATTAATGAATTATGGTAGCCTGACTAATCACATGCTTCATATATTCTGCTGAAGGAAAGTGTAAGCTAGTTCTTGCACAAAGAACTTTTCTTAACAAAAGTCTTGTTAAGCTTTGATAATATTCCTGAAAGAATATGTACATCAGTCCTATTTGTAAAGGCACTTCTTTTAGTCTTGTTTTCACTATGGCCATAGAGGACTTCTTTGGGGGGGGGGGGGGGGGGAAGGGATTCACCCCTTCATCAAGCATTTAATTTAAAATGTTCTTTATGAGATTGTAATACTTATGCTCATACTTTCTTCTGATGTAAAATAACTTAGAAAACTAATCAAGAAAAATGATCTTTATAGCCTGAGAAAAGTAATCCGTCCCTGACTGACTTTTCCAATAGCAGCTATTTTTACTGCAACAGCAGGAAGTAGTTTAAGATTCTTTATAATGTCCAGAGAAAACCTCTCTCCCCCTGTTTCTTTTAACAGTGCCACCACCATGAACCCATATAGCCAAATCACCTCAGTCTTACTGTGAAATAATGTGGTTTTGTCTACTTGTTATCACTTGAGGTTTTCCACTGATTTCACAGTTGTATTCCCTGTATGTCCTCACTGCAAGATACCTTAAGGTCTGCTCCAATTTATTTATTTAGATTTTATGTGCAGGGACAAGTTACAACTCTTTGATACAAAGCATCTCATTTTCCAGGACACCCCACAGATATTAGCAATTACACTGGAATACAGAAGGGTTTCATCCAAGCAAATAATTTGTTTTCCGGTAAGGAATACAACATCTCACCTCTGAAAAGGCTTTTTTTTGTTGTTTTTTTCTGTTATAACTGTGAATGACCTGTGAGACCCATCTGGTCTTTCCACAAATGAGAGAGAGAAAACCCTTCAAGGGTAAAATATTATTTATTCTATGAGAAAGCAATTTTAAATTAGAAAAGGAAAGTGTTTGACTTTATAACACTGCATGTGTCTGATTTGAATCACTCGCAGCGTGTACTAATACACCCTCTTAAAATGTTATATTGCATAATATCTATGTGGAAAATATAAAAACCTTTCTCACCAGTAAGCAATTGCATATGGTCTGAAAATTAATCCCTCACTACCAGAATGCATAAATAGAAAGCCAGATTTGTTAGTAGGCTCCAGCTGCTTTGTATTTCTCAGACAGTGCAAAATAACCATAGACCCAGCTTAAATGTTCAGCTAAAGTGGTTTTATGGCTGCTTTCCATTACCAAGGCAGTTGAAAGCAACTGGAGAGGGCTTGTGAATCTGGCCCATTCTGCAACTTGATGCTACAACCTGTGTTGTACAACAAAACTAGTAGACTAGCTAGGATGATTCAGTACTTTCCAATGGCTAACTGCTTCAATGCCTTTGTGAACTGAGAACCTGTGATTACACAGATGTCAGGTGGAAGAAATAAAGAGGAGATGATTCATAGTACTAAGTGTCTAATACATTTACAACTTTCCACATAGCAGAAGTGTGTGTCCTCGGGAAATTTACATGAATAATATACTGTAGTTCAGATGATGTTCAAGATCTAGAATGTATACATACAACTATATTGCATTCTGGGAACTGAGAAATTTTGTTCATGTTCTGTCAGTGCTGACTTATCCTGGGTTTTTTTACGTGTTTTGAAATTGACTCAGAATTTACAAGGTCAGTTACTAGCTCACAGCTGATACATGATAATTTCTTTAACAATATAGTTTTCCTATCATACTATGTATGTCTTTGGTACTTGCAGTTCTGTTCCAAGACCAAAAATGGTCTGGTTTTGCAGTCTATTTTTCTGCAATCTCATTATTCAGTTACATATGCAAAATAAGGAAAGAAATCCTTGAGCCTTCCACAGTAACAACTGATGTAAAAATTATGTAGAGGTGGAGGATATCACCTACAGCAGCATCAAATTGCAAAAGAACCAGAGGTGTTTAAGCCAAAAGCATGCCAAGCTGTGATGCTGACATACCAGCAGTCAGGAAGCACTCCATGCCAACTGCCCAGCTAAGAAGTTGTAGGCAGCCTAGTGGGGATAGTTTGTATCAAGGTCTCAAGTTCAATACCTGGATCTGCATCTTCTTTTCCCTATACCGATGTAAGGTCAACTTACCTATGATGCTTGTGTGACCTTGGATCAGACTTCAGTGGAAAAACAGCTCAATTTTGAGAATGGTGAGAAGCCTTGTCTGGGACCTTCACACCTAGTCTTGGAAACTATATTTATAGACCATGGGCAAGAGCCTGAGCTATGTTGATGTCATATCTGTATCCAATTTTCCTGGTCCTGGTATTCCCTTGCCAACTTGACTTCCTGGATTGGCAAGAGGCCTGCCCAGGACCTGCAGCAGCATGTGGCGCTGGTGGGTTGTCACTGACCCTGGCTACCAACCCTAGTCCAGCCTGTTTTGCCACACTGGGGATTGCAGTATGGCATCTAGTTAGGGAGTGAGGACATCATGCTGCCCTACAAGCTTCATTGACAACAACTCTGGTGCCCAAGGCTTCATGATCACAGCCCCTGCCCCTACTACTCCTTGGTGTCCTCAGGGATGTGACAGAAGTTAATGTTACAAAAAAAACCATTACATTGGTTGGACTATCCACTAGAAGTCAAAAGAGGCAGAACTGGAAAAAAGCCTGCTCAAGCTATGGTGGTTGGAGCAGCCAGCAAGTATACATGTGCAGCATCACCCTCTTGTGAGCAGAACGTTATGGCATCATTATTCTGATTCTTGGATTCTTGACAGCCTATCTAATGTAGCATAGACTAATAGACTACACTATAATGACATGATACTCTTTTTACGAACTTAAAAGATCTTCAGTATGTTGTAGTCTACTATTGACACAAACTAGTCTTTTATATATTTTTCCACAGCTTCCTATTATATTTAATGAATAACTGTTGATGATGTTATGGATATTTCTGCATGACTCAGTACAGCTTTTGATGAAATAGGATTAAGCTAAGATGCAATACCTTGTGCTTACCTCAGTCTAAAACATCGTATTGCAGTTTCCACAGTTCAGATGATGCAGGGAATCTTGACAGTCTGTCTTGCCATGAGATATATCAAAGCCTCAAGGAAACAATGAATTCCAGAGTTACTGATAAAGTTCCTTTGTGCCTAAACAACTGTATACATTCAGATTCACACTTGAATGACAGTCTAAGACTGCTATGAATATTATAATACACCCAACAACTTGGAAGAGAGCTTAATTTAAGTACACAAAAAGAGTGCATATATTAAATCTGGTCATGTGGTCATTTTCATCAGGGGATCTTTCCTATGTATTTTATAGTAGAACCTAAGAGGATAAAGGATTATAATTTTGCTCAGGGCAAGCTTGTACAATACCTCTTTTTAACTCTGTTATACGCAACAAACTATTATCTATGTTTACTAGAAGATTCATCATCTTATTATCCTTGATCAAATTTTTATTCTCAAAGTATAGGTGACCACCATAAATTATTTGATTTTTCTGGTCATTGGTTAGTGAGCCTGAAACTCAAGGAACTATTTGTCAGAAAAGGAAAGCAAGATACCTGTATTGCTTAAGACTGTACTTCTTTTTTTCATCCACCAATTTCTCTGAGTAAGTACATACTAAATTCTTTACCATAGCCTTAACTGTTAGACTTTTTATATAGGAGTAATTGGGATACTTATAGGGACTGCAGCATCTAGACTTGTGTTGCCTTTTGTTCTTAAATTGTGCAAAATGTAAAGTAATGTTTTCCAATAAGAATTAATTTATTCATAAATCAGTGTCACAGAGGCACACACAAAATAAACAGCAGCCTCTATCCAAAATGAGGGTTTATTGCAACTAAAGTTGCTCAGCACTCCTTCTGACCAAATGTAAGTTTGAATGTCTGCTGAGAATTAACTGCTACACAACTAATTCCTAAACCTTAAGAAAAGCTAAACCAAAATGGGCACACACTCCCTTACAAAGGGGAAACCTCCCACACGAGTATCATGCACTTAAAAGGGTGGGGGGTAAGGCTCACTCAATCCATGGAGACTCCCTCAATCTGTGGCAGTGTTCTTGTATGCCATGTCTAAGAGGGGGAGGGTCTGATGGCTGGGGCCCGCTGCTCTGGGAAGAACCAGCTCTTCTGGCTCTTAGGCAGGACCTCGTTTATACCCTAGCTGAGGGTGCACTGTGGTCATTCTGATTGGTTGAGGGGACAAGCCCAGAACCTGAGCCTGTGTACTAAGGGGTCAGGACCCTGAGGCACCAGTTAAGTACCCTGAGGTGCACTTTAATGGCCAAGGCATCAAACTGCTCTGGCCAAGGTGCCAAACTGCTCCAGCACACCCTCTTTGCTTTGTCTGTTTTGTCTGTTGTGGACAGCTGCACTTGCCACAATGGGTCAGTGAGTTCCAGTATCCATACAATGATGAGACCATAATAGTAGGGCTAGAACCAGAACAGCCTTGATAAGCCTTTTTTGTCTTATTTATTTATTTATTTATATTTTCCCCACCCATGACAACACTTGCTGATGCTTCCAGTTAAGACAAATTCATCCTGTATTTATCCCTTGCCCAACTCTTTGACCTCTGCTTCAAAAGCAGAATTCATGCCTAAATCATCATTTTAATCAGGCTAATTCTTTGTAAAGGATTAATAACTTCACCATTTCTCGGGTACTGTTCAACTTATCAATATTTGAGGTTACTTGAAAAAATATTAAACTCTTCCTTAGGGAAAAATGCTTATTTTCACTCATCTCCTTTGAGACAAGACTTGCATATTTTGTAACCCACCAGCTCTTTCAAGATGCATTATCTGTTTGCCCTGGGGGCTTGATACTGGAATAATTTACATCAGCTTTAAACAGAAGTATGTTCAACAAAATGATACTTTATTCCACCAGTAAATCAGGTTACCATAAAAATTTGAATCATTCTGTATTTCTGTACTTAGTGCTTAGGCGTCGCTTTTCTTTCATTAGCACTTGTCTTTCCTTTTCTAGAGAGACCTGCTTTTGATTTACAGTAGTAACCTTCTGTCCTGCACTGGGTTAGCCTTTGAGCTATTACTTTTTCATTTTTAGCCTTGGGACAGCTGTTTGTAACCTTTTGTCTTGCATCAGTGGTATTCAGCCTCTTGTAGTTTACAGCAAGCATGTAGCAATGACCTTATAAACTTTCTGTACCTTTCTCCTTCTTGAGTGTTCAAATTCGCATCTAGCACGGCAGTGTATTGTTCAGATACTTGCTTGGCTCTCTGTTTTCAACAAGCACAATTTCTGCTTCAGCAGTCTCTGGCCTTTTTCAGTTTGGTTTCTAAAATGTGTTGGAACCAGCATTACTGACATAGCTCTCAAACCATGTGTTTGCAGGCTATGTGTAACTTCTACATAGAAATGTTACATCCTATAAGGAATTTTTTTTCCTATAAGGAAACTGTAAACATCGTTCTCTTTTTTTGGGGCCATCTGTGTTGGGTTTGTTTTTTTTTCAAGTAGGGGTAAGATGTAAGTTTTTATCATTAAAAATAAATAAATTAAGGCTGTGGTGGGGAGGAACGTCAGAATCTGCCAATCCATGTAGAGTTGTCCCCATGCAGACCTGGCATTGTAGAGCTGGCCACATAGTGTTGTCCCATGGAGAGCTGGCCACAGAGCATTGTCCTAGACCCTGCTTCTGAAGCTTAATCTGAAAAGCCATAGCTGTACCCTGCACCATTTCTTCAGTTTACCACTTTGTCTCTGTCACAAATCTTGCCACTTTAACATTTGCTGCTGAAGGAAAGTGGGAATGTTTTTGATCATCTTGATCATGTTGCTGTTCCTGATGTGAATTCTGGCCTTGCATTGTCCAATTTGTTCACAATATCAACATTTAACAGAAACATCACCTTCTCTGAGTCTATTGAAAGCATAAAAGTATTCACCAGAAGCAAACTTTTCCCTTCCTCTCTGGCTTTGAACTGTCACAGCTATCTCACATGTAGCAGTCAAGCCCTATAATTTTTGCAAGGAAATTGTGTACATATATAAGGGAGTTAAAGTGTACAAAATAGTGAGTCACACAATTTGTAACACACACTAGCGGATTAATCATGTGCCTTCATTGTGCTCAGCCATCAGAGTTCTCCACCTTGCTCTGCAACTGTTTCTGGTGACTCATTAATAAAGCAATATTTAAATTAACAGTGAGAGAAAGGCAACAATGAGATAAAGACAACTAAATCAAATGTGAAATACAAAAATTAAAATTTTGGCCAGCTTAAGGATGGCCAGCTAATAGGCAGGCAGGATGCAAGGTGGGTGGGAGAGAACTACAAGAGGGCTTTGCTCAGGAAGCTGTAGAGCAGACAGCTGCCTCACTGCCTTCCACTGCCTGCCAAGCCCCTATGGGCACTCCAGAGATGATATCGATGAACATGATGTGCAGATGGAGAAGAAGCACCACAAAAAAAGCACTTCCAAAAAAAAAAAAAAAAAAAGAGAAAAATCAGGAATGAGCTCCTTGGCCATCCCCCCCTGCTTCCTGTGAGGGACCTGTGCAGTTATGCCTGCAGAGTTGTCTGTGTAGAGCTGTCCAGTGGAGAGTTGGCCCATTCTGTCAAGAATGGGGGTAACAAGACAAAGATCCTGTGAAATTTCTGTGGAAAAAGAGAGGCACACCATAAACATGCATCAAATGTGTACATATATAGTTAGGCTAATTAAAAATCTTTGCAAATTCATCAAATTGCCAATTACATCAATTTAGGCCAATTACAAGGACAAACTTTTAACACCTGTAGCATTCTTAGAATAACTTGATGTTTTCCTTGTACTTATCCAACCTGTGCTCATTCTGCATCTTAAGATCATTATTGCTAATCTCCCTCAGAATTAGTCTTGTAGTATTATGGTGAATCATCAGCACCTTGAGTCCTTCACCAGGAGGATTATAATGTGGAGGATGCAAATTACTTAACTACTCATTTTAGGGTCTTCTAGGACATATTTTATGTTTCTCCAGAATGGTATACTTTGCTTTTTCTTTGTTGGTCTGCAATTTCACAAATATTTCAGAATTTCGCAAAATTTGCCCTACATGCTATATCTTACATATGCTGAATGTATGTTCTTTAATATCCCTAAAACTGGTTTTGCCCATCTTCCAAGGCAACTTTCCTTTAATGTGCAGTAATTGACCAGTGAAGAACTTATCTAGATGAGAGTTTTTGCTTTCATCTAGTGTGCTGGTACTTCCAGGAGCTTTACAATTATCTAACACTGCACTTCTCGGTTCTGCATTTTTATTCTAGGGTCATAGTTCCCTCTGCACAGGAAGGCTACTTATTATAACCATCTGTTTGATACAGATAAGAATCAAAATTACTGTAACAGTAGGCTTTATACAACACAATTGCCCAAAGAATAAGATAAAACTAGAACTAATTAGGTAATATTCACCTGCTCATGAAACAATTGCCATCACAGCTAAACAAGTTAAAACAAAAGTCAAGCTCAGTGAAGCCTGACAAGTCCTAAGCCTGAGACCTTGTAGATGTATTGCAGTCCTTGGATCCTTTGTGTGAGCCAAGGTTCTTGGATTATCTTAACAGTGACAGTCCTATATCCTATAGAAGTTTGATTCTGCCTATATGAAAGGTTTTAATTTTGTTACCAAGATAGAAAAGTTTGTAGTTTCCCTTGAAAATAGTAAGCCATTTGAATGAAACTGTAAGGGCAGATATACAGATAAGTTAGGATATCTGGATTTTATAACTTCTAGGCCTGCATTGTCACAACTGTGGTAACCAGCACTTGGAGTGGAAGCTCAGGAGGTGATGTGTAGGTATAGAAAAGCTGACTGGTGAGCGGACACAGCTGGTGTCATTCCTCCTGGAGGAAACAGTAGCAGCAGGAAGAAAAATTTGCTGAAAGTTGGTTTGTTTTATTAGCAAGTTAACTACAATTTTATCAGCTAGCTCTTTTGAAGTATATTAAGCCACACTCAACAGAAAGACCATAGTATTCCTGCTACTTGTGCATGATATGATGTCTGTTCCCCACCACCTGAGGAGACCAGAGCTTCATGGTAGTGCTACCTCCTGCATCTTGCCTCAGAACTGCATCCAGGCCCTTAATATTCACATGAAAGAAAGAATGGACAGACAAAGTGAGGGAGCTAGCAAGTGCTTTTTGAGAGAGTTTAGATACATAAAGCTCTTTCTCCTCATGTAGCGTTATAGTCCCAATGAGTGCTAATTAACCTTAAAAGAGTATTAGCTAAGGGTATGATCTTCTCTTTTAGTTTAGCGAGAAGAAACAGCCCATTTCTGTAATAATTAGAATATTTAAGGTTCTAAATTTGGGTCTAAGAGTAAAGTTCTTATTGGTTTGGTTTTAAAAGATAATTTGCATACAGAATTTTAATTAGTAAAATACTGAAGTACCTTCTAAAACACTTACATTGCCTATATGTGCTCATGTTTTATTTCTTTTTGATATACACCCTTGGATGTACAGTCAGACATATGTAAATTTTGTATATAATGGATTTAATTTGTAGGCTACCCAAAGGAGGATTTAATTTGTAGGCTACCCAAAGGACAGGTAACCTGGATTTCTAAATCACATCAAGACCTAATAGAACTCAGGACTCCGTAAAAACAGAAGGACTGTATAAATACATGTTAACAGGGAGAATTAGAAATTTTCTTTAGGCATATTTTATCTTTATCATTTGAAACAATAAAAGTATGATTATAAAAGAACATTTGGGGAAGGAATAATTTTTCTGCCTGAAGAGTAGAGCTTTCTTTATGTTGCTCTAGGTGGGAGAAATTTAAATGCAGAACCCATTGCAGACTTTATCTTCACGAAGGCCAGATCAAAGGAAAATTAATCTGTTACATAAGAATCACCAGAAATTACTTGATCAAAGGATCAGTGCTCAAGCCTCATCTAGTCAAGTTTTGAATAACTCTAAAAGTAGTAATTCTCCAAGCATTCTGGGTACCTAGTCCAGCATTTGACATCCTTCACTATGAAAAACATTTATGAAATAACCAATTTGACTTATCCTGACCTGAATACAGGAACAGGTTGTATAAGTCTAAAAATAAGCTTTCTGTCAACAGCTTTATTTTTTTTTTCCTTTTTTGACAAGGAAGATGGCTTTGATTTAAAAATTACTTTTCTAAAGTAGGGCAATGGAGACAATAAACTATCTATGGAGATATCACATTTAAGAGGGCTGGACTGTATTAATTTGATAACCCATTAGCACTCTTATGTGGTTTCATCCTTTAGGACAACATTCTTCTTCCTATAGGAAAATTATTTACTTTCATTTCTTCAGGGAATCTTTGGTTACATTTATCATACTTGGTATCATATTTCACATGCTGCTCCTGAATTTAATTTAGCCTATATTTTAACTTATGTAATTTCTAAATTTGCTGTCTCTTCCTCTTCAGACTTTCCTTAGGAGAAATCTCCATCCAGGGAACAAAGCTCGCTTCCTCTTTCACTGCATACTCAGGCATTTGGTTTATCTCGAAGGACACACTTTTTTTGTTGTTGTGTGGCTGTTGTGTATACTGTAAATCAGGACATCTTGGCTTTTCTGGCTTTTTTGAAGTATGAGAAACAATTTATTTGCTCCTAAAAAACATTTACTCTGCTTTTCCAAGTCAGTCTTTAGAGCAGCCATAGCTAAGAATGCGATAAACCTTTCAGGCTGGAAAAATTTCTTTTCCCTTCATATGAGTATTTAACATACTAAAGTTGCTTGAGGCATATCCTGAAGCAGTTACTCAGAGCAGCTGTGTGTCAGTACTATACTAGCATATCTTCTCTACTTTCTTCCCACACATTTTCTAGTTTACAAGTAGGGCAGGAATGTGACACTGACCAAAAAAAAACCCAAACCAAAAAAAGACTGATCTATCTGTTGAAAATTATTAAATGCCATGCTAAAGATATGTAGCCCCCAGCTGTCTCATATACAAATGAGAAAAAAACCCCAATTTCCTACCATTTTTCATTGGTGACATAATATTAATTTTATATTATTGCAGTTCATTCTATTTTAATTTGCTCCCTCATTTTCACCAGTCTGGAAATAGTAGTTTCTCACCGGAATCTCTTACCTTCTGCTTTTTAAAGAAAGAGAATAAAAAACCAGAATTATGCAACAGTGTCAAATTCACAAGAAACTCTTCACTTTTTTAGCCTGCTATGAACTCTCCTTACAGGCTGAAAATTATCTCCAGGGCCTGTGTTAGAATAACACTGCTGAAATTCAGAATGTTTGTTGGACTGTGCATCACTCATATCTAGCTTTTCTGGGGTTTATCCTTCTATTCCCTGTTTTTCTTTGTAAATGTATTACAGATATTTACTGCATTAGAATCTGGAAAACAAACAAAACAAAAGCAAAGACAATGTTTGCAGGGTTTTAAGTTATTTATTTATTTATACTATTTCCCAGGTTTTAGTACATTACCCTCAAAACTGAATGTGCATGGAGAAGTCTTCTTTTTCACTGTCTGCTTTTTTCTGTCCAGCATGTTCACTAATTTCAGTCATAAGAAGAAGTTAAATAATCATGTATTTCTCTTCTGACATTTTTCTCTTCTTTGTCATCACTGTGCTCAGGAAAAAAAGTCATGTTTTTAAATAGAATTCAAAAACACAAATGAAGGAGTAAAATGTGAGATGATGAGGGTGATGGATCGCTTATCTAGACTGAAGATAATGATGTAGAAATGAATTGTTCTGAGCAAAAAGCAAAACAGAATTAATTTATCCTAGAGACCTCATTTTGGTTTTGTTGTAGTTGGAAAGCTGAAACTGGTTGCTCTCAACCCAAACGTATCAATTTTTGTCTCACAATTTCCAAATGGCATTGTGGACTGCTTTGGGGGATTTTTTTTTTTTTTTTTTTTCTTTCCCAGTCTTGCTTGGTCCAGTGTTGGTTTTTGGTTTGTGTGGAGGTTTTTATTCTCTTCATAGACGGTTTTGGTGGGAATTATTCTTCTCAGCAGCTTCAACTTCCTGGAATGATAGCAACATCCAGATATTTGAGAGACTTCTAGTCAAACTTAGTTGGTATTATTAAGATGAATTTAGCATGCACTACTCAGTTCCAGGCATATTGCACAAAGTTAATGACAGGCTTAGTATTTCTAGCTAATGGGTTGAAGTGAAGACATAGTTGTAGCCTTGCCACGGCCAACCAGAGGGAAAAGATCACCTACTGGATGATTAGCTTGCAACACTCCTTCTAATGCAGCCCAGGATACCATTTGCCTTCCTTACTGCAAGTGCACAAGAGCATATTTTTGGCTCATGTTCAATCTGGTGTTCAGATTGACCCCCAGGTCCAAGCTGCTTTCCAGCAGGGTGGTCCCCAGTATATTTTGGTGCTTACTTTGGTGCTGTGAGGGATCAGCTTTTCTATATACAATGCAATATCAATAGTTATTTAAATTAGAGGAAACAGAATAGGTATGGAATTTGACAAGCTTCTGGATTGTACAGTATACCATCACGTCCATATGATAGTATATATGCTGTGAAGAGAGAGACGTTTTCTGAAGGAAAGCTGTCAGCTAGCAACATCAGAACCCATTGAGAAGTAGAGTGAATATTCAACTACAGAATTTAAGAAGCCTCCACACCAACATTATTTAGTAATACTTTAAAAGCATTCATCTGAGTTTGATAATAATTTTTTTTTTTTTTTTTTAAAGAAAGTGGTATGGACCTTGAAAAGGGTTCTCTTATCTCTTGTGGATTTCTTCTAGAGAAGGAGAAATGCGATACTCGTGTTGTATTTGAATATATTAGCTCATTCTTGATATTCAGAAAGTATGTTACAGGCACCAAAAATGAAGACTTAAACTTGATATTTATCTATTTAAAAGAACCTTAATGCTTATAATTTTTATTTGCCGCCAAATTTGAAGCCTCATAGAGTGTTCAGAACATATATCAAGAAAAAAAATCTATGCCTCAAACCATTGGAGGCTAAAAGAATACTCAAGGAAAGGATGACCATGTATTTGGTGTAATGTACTGCACTTTCCATGATCATCAGCAGTAAACAACTCTGGGGACAGGACAGCAGGCAACATGAACCCTTGGACTGACCCAATAAGGCAACACTTTTGAAACTTAACAAAAAACAAAACAAAACTACCACCAATATAAATTGATAAATTGCACTGAGCATTCACTTTTAAGGACAATATTCTCTTCCTTTTATTTTAAGGACAATATTCTCACTTTTTCCGATTTTCTAGCAGCTTCCAAAGCAATTGAAGTAGGTTTTAAAAAAAAAAAAAAAAGAAAAGAAAGAAACAAACCCACAAAACTTGAAAGAATAGTAGGAAACAAAAAATATGACTTGATAATTAGACTGGGGAAAAAATATGCATCAAAAATGTGTAATATAATACTCCTCCAGATTCAGAAATGGCTCTCCTGGATTATTCTTCCTGAAAAGTATTCTGCTTTCCATGAACTATGGGGAAATTTTTGTTTATTTTTTCTTGTGTCATTTTATTTATCAGAAATAATGGAAAGGCCTCAATATCCTAAAGGTAAATGAAAGTATTTATGCAGATATTTAGTTTGCTTTCAGAGTAAAATTAGGTTATAGGTGGTATGTATAAAACTTTTCAATATTTTTTTTCATGGGAATTCTTGGTTAGGTGAGCTGGCTAGTGTTACTATGTTTATTAAGATTTACTAATATTTGCTATGACTTACAGGGAAGAAAATCCTCTGGAATAGGAACACTGGAATAGTGTTAGTGTCGTGTCCATGTGGAGAAGCAGATCTCAACTTAGTTAAAAAAAAAAAAAAGCAATAAAAAACACCACCTACAATCCTAGTAGATGTAAATTAAACCTTTCTGATATATACTTCTAAAGAAACTTAACATTTGAGCCAGGGATAGTGTAAAATTACATTTGAATCCATCTCCTGAACACAGCTCCCGTCTGCTGTGGGGCCCAGCCTGGGACTCCCCCCGTGCCCGCTCCACAACATCAG
>JAAGNO010030223.1:23444-33808 GCA_033439905.1 Ceryle rudis | reverse complement strand
AGGCCCCGGCTCAGGGCCCGCGGCTCGGGGAAGCTGAGAGAGGCCGCTGTCCCCGGCTGAAAGCCTCGGAGCGGCTCCCCCAGCAGCTCTCTACCCTTCTCGCCCAGGTTTCTGGAGAAGAGGGAGAAGCTGAAGCCGGGACCGGTTCCCAAGCGCTTCCTGAGCCTCCAGCAGCCAGAGAGCCAAGCTCCCTGCCGAGCCTCTGCGGGAGAGGGTGGGATGGAGCAATAAACTTTTGTACAAAGCCTGCATTGCCTTTCGTGGGTTTTTTCGGTCAGAAAGTGGTGGAGTCGCCATTCCTGGAGGGGTTTCAGAGCCGTGGAGATGTGGTGCTGAGGGACATGGGTCAGTGGTGCCCTGGCAGTCCTGGGTTAACGGTTGGGCTCCATGATCTTAAAGGTCTGTTCCAACCAAAACCGATTCTATAATTTTAATCCTCCCGGGAGGTGGGCACTGGGCTTGGGGTTAATTCCAGGTAGTGTCCTACACATGCCCCTGTCGCACGGGCTACACCGCTTGTACCAGTGCCAAGCCTGGCACGGTGGACCGTCCTGGGGTGCCATTAAGGACAGAAGGGCTACAGCGCGTTAAAAATACCTTTGGCAGGGGCTGCAGAAGGGCTGCCGCTGCGGGCCAAGGGCTGCGAGGCCTTCAGCACCCGGGACAGACGCCGATCGTCCGCACACCGAGCACCGGCCCCGCCGGGCTCCCTCCGCCCGCCCGCCCGGGACTCTGCGTCCTCCCTGCCCGGGGCTCTTCGCCTCCCTGCCCGGGCCCGGAGCGCAGCCCAGCCCGGCTGCCGCAGCCCAGCGCAGCTCACACCATCGCTTTTCCCCAAGCTCCTGTCACTGGGCTCCAGGGAAGCCCCCACCTCGCTCTCCAGCTGGGTTTCGTGCAAAGCCTGCTCTGGACAAGGCTGCGAAGCGCAGGGAACCCTGAACAGGCAAAAAGGCTCCAGGCATTGGCAAAGACCCTGCTCTAAAGGGTAACCTCCACACTGCAGCTGGAGGGTCCAGCAAAGGAAGGAGCAGACACATCACAGGGATAATACACCCCACTGGGCAGGGGAAACAGTCAGTGTTAGGGAAGAAAATAAGTTTTCTCCCCGCTGGAAAAAGTCAGGTACCACTTCACTATCTTAATTGCAGTATGGCCTGTCCTATGAACTTGGTGCTGCATACCCTGTGGTGGATGTTACTCCGTTTCCCTTTTCTTTCCCCCACTGATGGCTGCATCTCTTCATTCCTTCTTAGCCTAATGGAACTGCGAGGCAGGGAAAGAGAGCTTGGGTGGGGTATGGCACAGTCCTGTCAAAGGGATCAGTTATGGGAAGAGGAAAGGAAGCCAAATCCAGCCTCTTCCTCAGAACAGGACTACACAGGCTCATTCCCATCAGCTCACACTCTGGCACTGTTCAACTGCGGGATGGCCAGAGGAGGATGGACATCGCTGGCAGGACGTGCAGCAGGGAGAGGCATCAGTTAGGACAGGTCTGTCAGCAGAAGGCATCCACATGACACCAGCCCAACAGTCCTTAGCCTTACAGGGCTGCAAACCAAGGACGTCTCATCATCCAGCTGGGGAAGGGACAGTGCCACCCTCAGCTGAGATCTGTCCACGTACCATCCTCCTCGCAGGGATCCAGGCAGGGGGCTGCTAGCAGCGCCATAGGTTCTCCCCCTCTCTGCTCTGAGCAACCAGTGCTGCTTTCTGATGGAGCCCCATGTCCCCACACCTCCCACTATCTCATGCCCTTGGATGCCAGGGAAACATGTCCATTTCCCAACCCTAAAAGCAGTCATAGGATGCTTTCTATAAGAACCTGGTGCCCTGTTAAGACTCCCAGCAGGGTTTTACTAGCCACATGGCCAGCTGAACCTGGGCAAGGCCTGAATCATGACTATCCGGTGCTGGGCTATAAAGCCTAAAGTTCACGTGAATCTTGCCAGGGTGACGCTACTGAGGTACCACAAGCAAACAAATGAGCTTTACAGCTTCAGTAATGATGAGCTGAGTTCTGACATTTTACACTCCAGTTGCTTTGGCGGGACTGTGAAGTGGATAATAGAGGGCAGAATGTGGCTTTGAAACTACAGTAGGTGCTGTGACCATCAGCTATCTCATCCCATCTGTACACTTCCCTCTGTAGTACATGAAATAGGGCACAGAAATCTCCTCATCTTAGAAGCCAAGGCTGAAGTCAGGCCCCTACATCTCATTTACCCGCTGTGCAACATGGAAGATGGAAAAAGAGCAAAAAAGGAAAAGTAAGGAGTATCTCTGAGTCCGGGTTATTGAATACAGGCCTGCAATATTAGATCGTTTCATACCTGCGACCGATATTGGCGTTCTTCAGCTCCTTGCTGCTGGGTTTGTGCCCCAGGGGTTGCTTTAGAGATGTGCTGAGCTCTCGGGCAAAACGCGGATCAAGAGGCAGAAGGATTTTGCACAGAGCCAGCACTAGAGAATACTCAGGGCGTGTGGGGGGGGTGGAAGTGAAAGGGAAAGAAACAAGAATTACAACTATTAGCAGATCCTACTTATCTTAAATTGGACACTCAATATTAATGAATAATTCTGCTTTATCTTCTCACACTTTCTCAGTTTACAGAACAAAGTTGCACCGTGGTGCGAACAAACACACACCCAAGAGAACACTTCTAACTAATTAGGGAATCATAGACACTGCAGTATGGAGTGTAAATTAAAACAAATGAAATAAAATTAAAAAAAAAAAAAGCAAGCTATTAGGATCTTAGTTCTTCATTGCACAAAATAAGAACGTGTCAGGACACAATACTGCAAAAACCAAGTACTGCCTCCACTTCCTGGAACAAAAAAAAAGCATTGAGGATTAGAGAGTGCTCTTATAATAAAGGATTTCATTAGAACACATGCCGAGTTGGGCCGACTTCAGGCTATATTAGGAAAAAGTAGCATCTGAACTTGACTTCACAACCTTGAGAATGTCCTTTCTCGTATAATTTTGGGAGCTGATCATGTGAACGGTGCGTGCACATGTTTGTACACAAACAGCACGTTAAGACATTTAAGACATGAGAAATATTTTATCGTCCTATTAGTATTTAGCAACTGTACTCGGGACTGATTCTTTCAAGTTCTGTATTTGTATTAAAAGACAACACGTTGTTACCGGACTGACATACTCAACTCGCTCGTATATTCATTCTTGGTTTGATTTAGAACAACAAGAAACGTTAGGAAAAGGCAGGATGAGCAACATGCTTCACGATTCAGAACTCTCCTGCAGCTCTGTTAAAAAAAAGATCAGTTTTTAGTTGCACTATATGCACAAAGACAATGTCGGGAAGAGGAATTTGCAGCAGATAGGAACGTTTGTAATTTCTCATTTAAGTAGTTTTGAGCTAAGCTTGGAAACTTCAGCTCTCAAATATTTCGGGGGGTTAAGCTGTTAAACGAAACTTTTCATTCTAACCCTTCTCAAAACACAAATACACACAGATTCATAGAATCATAGATTTCCATCCTTCTTCCTTGGGGCTGGATTCTGATACCTTTGCTGAGTAACACCAAAAGCCATCTAACTAAAGCTCGCGTTGAGCAAGTTGCTTTTTCTTGTATGACTGTACAAGAAGATTATTCCTGAATCTGACCATCTCTTCTTTAAGTTTTTTTTTTGGATGTAGGGGTCAAGCCTGTTAGGGGTCAAGCCTTACCATCGACGCTTAAAGAAATCCCCTGGATTTAAACGTTTAGCTATTTAATTAAAGACTAGTGTTTTTCAACGGTGCCGAAGTCGGTCGTCGGCGGGGGGGGGGCTGGAGGTACTTGGCGTCCCTGCGGAGTGACTCTAGAAGCTATCGTCTGTATTGAGGTGCAGATCGGGGCTCCTCTGTTGCTGGCAACACAGGAATACAGAATCTCAACGGTGGTATCACCTCAACAGCAATGGGAAAAGAGAATCGGCCCAAACGTGGGATTTTCAGCACACTCCGTGGTATGCGGTGGCTGCGCATATTCCATATATAGAAGGAAAGTGTGCCCAATATTTTAGGTGGCGTAAAAGTAGATTTATCTTCAGCCTTTACTCTCCACCAAGCACTCCGCTGAAAAGTCTGTTGTGTTCCCTGTAAAAAGTAATTTCCCTATGGAAAGCTTCTAACTGAGCTGAGTTTGGAGCAGTTTCAGGGTTGTTTCCCCATCTCTGAAAATCTGACCATAGGGGTCTCTTGAAAGAAAATTGCTAAGAATTTCCAACTGGACTATGTAATCACAGCGCCTGGTATCAAGAGGAGGGGGAGTGACATGAAATCACTGACTTGTGACATACATTCCTCAGCAACAGCAGCTGCTGCCTAATGACAGCTAATAAAGGGAATCTTCCCTTGACAGAGCTGCATGCCTGCAGTGGGACTGGAATGTGCCCCAGATAAATCCCCTGATAACCCAGGAAGCAGAGATCACACCCGAAGAGTATAAAAGACAAGCTTCGGAAGAGAGAGGATAGCACAAGGAAGAGAGAGACCTGAAGAGACATCTCAGAAGAAACAGCTTGAACTCTCCTATTCCCAACGAACCCAGCGCCATGGACACTAAAGGCTCATTTTCCTACAGCTTCCTCTTGCTGCTGCTCATCCAGCTCCAGTCCAGCAGAGCCAACCCTATCTACAGCCTCAGCCCTGCCAAAGAACTGGCCAGCATGGAGGTGAGGACTCTCTCCTTTTGCAGAAGTTAAACTTTTGGGGTGCTGAGTAGTGCAAGAGGTGGTTTTGCCTTTATTTTGCATGAAGGGATAGCTGCGTCCGTGAGCACATGCTGGGGGGCAAAGTCAGTTCTTCACAGGGGTTCAAAGAAGCTCTATAGAGCAATATCCTCCGGTGCTGGATTCACTGGAGCTCCTGGGAAACAAAATTCTGATGTTGTGGGATGTCTGCTTTGGGTTTTTGGTTCTTTTTCTCTTAAGGATCCATCTTCCTGGATCTGCAAAGTCCCAGAGAGGGAAAAAGTCATCCCACCCCAGAATCTCTATAAGAACGAACAGAAAACTTCCCTGTTTCTCCACAAAAAGGCAGGAGCAGGGCAGCAGGACAGCCGTACAGCTCTAGCTTTGGGGATTTTAGAGAGCTGGCTGCATGTGGATGGGGGATGAGGAGGTAAATTGGAGCACCCAAAGTCAGAGCTTTAGAAAAGTTGTTAGAGGAACAGTATGATCATTTAGTGTGACTCATCCAGAAAAGCTTCCAGAGCTCTGAAATTCCCTGGTGCATATTTGAATGGATGAGAGAGAACATCCACTGTTGCGGCACGATACAAGCTTAAGACTCCGTCTTACATGATGAAGTCTGAAAGCTCAAACTTTTCCTTGAACTGGTACCAGTGACCAGTTTCTCACAGAGAAGAATAAACTCCTGACGATGATTAGGACAGTGTCAGCCAAAGCCAAACATGCCCTGTGCCTCTAGGCTCTGCTCAGCAGCTAGCTGAGAGGGCCTGCTTCCAAAGGAAGCAAGCAAGACATGAGGGTTACACCTCTCGACTCTGCTTCTAGTGATGGACAATTCGATTCCTGTAACTGGTTGAGCTGCCCTTGAGGAGATGATCTGACCCGTTACACAAAGCTTTAAAAGTGACAGAGAACAGCCACAGAGCAGACATAAATTCAGGTATTTCTGGGGAGATGTGCGTTACTTTAAGGATCTTGAAAGGACCATGAGCTTCTTCAAGTGATGCTCATTGAAAGAGCCAAGGGTGACAAGAAAGCAGATGGTCTTAGCTGAGAAAAAAAAAAAAAGAAGAGAAAGCCAACTACTTCTGAGAACATGGGAGTGGACTGTGGATTCAGAGGTGCTTGGAGATAGGGCACTGCTGGTGGGTTGAACAGTAGCTCCCTGCGCAACTCGGACCTTGATGCTTTTCTCTGCCAAAAGCTCTTCTAACCTTGCCAGTAAGATACACTTTGGTGGCAAGCAGCTGCATTCAGCTCTCAGCAGGAGCTACCCCTAGGTGGAATTACTGTGAACAGGGATTTACTGCAGAGGACAGAGCTCAAGTACCAACAGCACCCCCAGGATTCAACCAGACAGTTCTGTAGGGCTGGCTATGGGACCACTGATGAATGCAAAGGTGGCAAGTGACCACAAAACTAAGAGCTTCATGAAATTAACCCTTCTCTTTTAGGCTCTGCTAGAGAGACTGGAGGATAAGTTTGCAATGATTGAAGCCCTGGAGTCCAATCCTGACCTGCAAGAATCCAAAACCCAGGAGGAGATCTCACCAGAACTCACAGATGACAGCGATGACCAGAAGGCTGAACCCAGGCTAGCACCCAGCACCCCTCTGTCCTACAGGAACCCCTTCCTCAAGAGACTGAGGGGGCTGCAGATGCCCAGGATGATGAGGGATTCTGGCTGCTTTGGGAGGAGAATCGACAGAATCGGCTCCCTGAGTGGAATGGGTTGCAACGGTGAGTCCTGCTTAAGCCTTTTCGTGGAACAGAGCCGGTGGTGTCTGTGTCATGCGACACGGGAGGAGCAGGTTCTCATTTAAGCCTCATTTAAGCCTTTAATGAGGCACGGTTTGAGAAAAGCATTCATTTTAGCCTAATATTTAAGCTGCTATTGGTTGCTCAAAATAGACACAGGCCTGTTGATTCGGTAGCAGAAAGAGCTGCTGCTGCTGGCACGTGCCGAGAGAGAAAGAGATTCTAGTAATATTTATGTTATGATTGGCTTGCAGGTTCCAGGAAGAATTAGGATGACCTCCCCATGCCTTACTCTGAAGAATGCTTTACAGTACCCCATTCCTCCCAGGATGAAAGCCGGATGCTTTCTAAGCTCTTCAACAGAAAGTTATTCCTATTTTTATTTATTTATTTATTTATTTATTGGATTTTCTTTCCTTCTTTTTTTTTTTTTTTTTTTCTAAAGAACATTTCTTACTCTAGCACCAAGAGACCATCTTTAAATAAAACTAACACATTAGACATCTCTGCTGGACCTCTCTCCTATCTGTTGCATTAAAATTTCTTGTATTTTCCTAAATTCAAAAGCCTATGTTTTATTGGTACTCCGGTACCCACAAGGCTGGATCAATCTTACACAAGATGGGGAAAGCACGAAACTGGTAGAAACAAAAGTGAGTTTTTTCCACTACAGTTTTCCCCTCTGCACTAAGAAATTGAAACAGATTAGCAGGGAAAAAAATAAAATAAAAAGCTTGTTCTACATTGAAAGACCAACATGAGTCCTCCTATAGACAGGGTTTCAGTAACAAGAGAGTCCTTTTGCTGGTATAGATTATTCAAAGCAAGGGAACTGCTGCAAATCCCTCGTGTAAGCAAAATGTACGTGAAAAGAAATGAGAAAACCAATAACACTCCACCAGTTTCAGGCTAACCAGAGGGAGGAAAGGGAATTCACTGTATAAGCTTTCTAGCACCGACCAAATAAAGGTTACGAGAGTCAACAGAAAGATACACCATTAACTGTGTCTTGTCTCACTCTGCATGTGGCTGAGGTGCTGAGCCCCAGTGTTACCTGACTCGAGTCCTAGCACAGTATTCCTCATGTGAGGGCAGGAGGGGTCACTCCAGTGACAAAGCAGCTCGTACAGAACATTTCTCTCTTTCTGGGAACGGCCTCTCACAAAGTTGTTCTACACGTGGCTAACGGGAACACTGCAAGGCTGATAAAGGTTTCATTGAAGCCTTTGTAGCTAGATTTCACGCCTGTGAGCTGAATTTGGCCCAAACCACTTTCTCTGCCCTCCCCCGAAGATTGCCAAGACCACCTCCAGTTAGCACCCCAAGGACCAAATAGGTTGGCCTCAGCTGCAGCAATGGCATTGAGCCCAGGCTCAATGCAACTGTCCTGTGACTGCACACACCGCTAGAAACCAGTTTATTTCGAGCATCTAATATTGGGGTTTGTTCCCAGCATCCATTACTCAAGCACTCCGGGAAGCTCGACACAGCAGCACCGGGACAGACTCAACTGAAAAAGTCTAATTCTGACTTTGCTTATGCACACAGGGAGAGGAACATGTCAGAGCCTCTCCTTCAGCAGCGCCAGCCAAAGACAAAATGCTCTGTGTAACAGAGCCCACATCAGCTTCCCTGGCAGAAGAACTGATGCTCAAGTCCAGATTCCCAGCAGCTACCATGAGACATCTCTGCAGTGACTTCGCATTCTCCTTCCCCTCTACTCTGCCCTGGTGAGACCATATCTGGAGTATTGGGTCCCCAGTTCAAGAGAGACAGGGAACTGCTGGAGAGAGTCCAGCAGAGGCTGTGAAGCTGCTGAGGGGCTGGAGCATCTGTGTGCCAGGCCAGGCTGAGAGCCCTGGGGCTGTTCAGCTGGAGAAGAGCAGCCTGAGAGGGGAGCTGAGCAATGCTGAGCAAGAGCTGAAGGGCCCCTTTAGGGGGGCAAGAGGATGGGGCCAGACTCTGGTCAGTGGTGCCCAGTGACAGGACAAGGGGCACCAACTGGAGCCCAGGAGGTTGCAACTGACCAGGAGGAGAAACTTCTTTGACATGAGGGTGGGAGAGCCTGGCACAGAGAAGTTGTGGAGTCTCCTTCTCTGGAGAGATTCCGAATGTAGTTGGACAATGAGACCCTGGGCCCCCTGCTCTGGGTGACCCTGCTGGAGCAAGGGAGTGGCACCAGATCATCTCCAGAGGTCCCTTCCAACCCCACCACACTGTGATTTACTCAGAGGCACTTTCACAAATCAAGGCGGTGTGAAGTCACCCTTTGGGGAGCCTTTCTGGGGACAATGGGGCTTTGTCTTCTCAAAGAGGCTTTCCAAACACACCCCTGCAGCCACCTGTTTCCCTCTGCAGCAAGATGGCAACGTGGAGGGGGATCCCTCCTCACTAGCAACGGGCAACAGCCCGACTTCCCATGTGCTGCTATAAAGGAAAGTATTTTACCTAGTCAAGCAAAACTTTGCATAGACACTGTAAATTGTCCCTCCCTGTCAGCCCCTCGAGGCACAAATCACTAAAGAGTTCAGTGGAATGTGCTAAAAACGGCAAGAAGAGTTGGCTCTGCCTGACCCAAAGCCAGGTAGGTCCAGTATTAACAGCAAGCCAGTTCCTGGTGGAACAAGTCTGTATTGGCTTGCAGACAGCATGTTAATAGACCCTACGGTCTGGGAGAACCTAATTGAGAGTAGGCAGTCTAGGAAAAAAAAAAAAAAAGAAAAGCGTCTCTGTGGCTGGATTTTTACTGCTATTCCCATAAACACACTGAGCTGTAAAGCTCCCCCGGGGAAATCTCACAGTCAGGTCAGAATAGGACTGCACACAGAAACAAGAGCTTAGAAAAGCTGAAGCTTAGCTCTGATGGGATCTCCAGGTAAAGAGCATCAGCCCCAAGGAGAAGCAAAAGCTGCTGCTGTTGCTGTGAGAGCTGGATCAGAAAGAGATGGGAACAGTCTTGGGACTGGCCAGTCCCAAACAAGCACATGGACAAAAGCAGCCCAGTGCTTGTGGAGAAAGCAGGGGCACCTGAGAGTGAAACGTCTCTCTAGAGCGGTACTGATTGCTTGCAAAGGAGGGTACAGAAAGGCTGTGGTCAAGAAGGCGCACGCAGGAAATATAAAAGGCTCCACCAGGAGCCACTTTCAGCAAGGCCAGGAACATCAGCCTGTAGGTGCAGAAGTGAAGGACCCTGAAGTGAGCAAGCTACCAAGTCAATCAGTTGATCCTGTTTCATGGAACAGTCACGTACACTGTGACCCAGCAGCATCAACAGTGAGTGCCACAGCTCTGCTCCCATATGGCCTGATGGCCTTGTAGTCTTTTAGTTCTTCTGCAGAGCAAGAGCTGATATCAAAAGCAGCTAATGCAGGTTAGGTTCCAAGTGATTATTCAGCACTGAGCATGGGGCAGGGTCCTGAAATCCTGCCCTCCTCCACCCCATCAGGCATCAACCAACACAGCCCTTAGGATTCGTCCAACTGCTGCCACGCTCACTGTGCAGAGGACAAAATACACCAGAGGAACAGAGAAGGACCAAGCTAACGCTCTCCACCCAGCTCTAATGACATTTGCCACCTCCAGCAATGCCAGACTTCACCCCCACTTCCTAATAGCTTCTGGCAGTAACCCTGGCTGGCGGTGCATAATTCAGCAGCTTTCTTTCCTTTGAACTTTGAAATACTGTAATTACACTGTCATGCTTCACACGCACTGTAAGGCATGAGCTTCATCTGGAAAAGCAGACTGGCTGGTGTGGGGTTTGGTTGGGTTTTTTTCAGATTAGATTTGAGGGTTTCTTTCCCCCCCCCCAGACACTGTCTTATGCCTTTCCAGCTTGCCCCTAGATGAGACGTTTCCCCAAAATCCCAGGCAGCAGGCAATTCTCGCCAAGAGAAGCGGT
>JAAGNO010030223.1:0-23344 GCA_033439905.1 Ceryle rudis | reverse complement strand
CTGCTGCCACGTGGTGCTGGGGGAGCGGGTGGGTCCGGGGCGTGCGGGGGGTGGACGGACCCGGCGGGTCGCGCCGCGCCGCGCGGGAGGACTTGCTGTGGTTTTTGGGACCGCTCCGGTTGGAATTGCTCGGGTCGCTCCGCGGCCGGGGAGCCCGGCAGCCCGCACACCCGGCTTGGCGAGGGGGAGGCGGCGGCGGCTCTCCGGGGGGCAGCGGGAGGTGCGGGGGTACGGTCTGGGAGCACCGTCGCCTCCGTGAAACAGGTGAAGTTTTAATAGGTATTAGCCAGTTAGGGCAGCACGCAGCCGTGATACCGCTCCTTGGGCTGGATTCGGTAACTGCTGTGAACTCCTGTCTGCTGGAGAGCTTCTAAAAGTGGCACAGCCTCTGCTCGCCGAGCTGTCTACGCTGGGGTTTGTGCTTTTTGTCACGCAGGATGGCTTATAAAATCATACTTTTTCACCCACCCACCCTCAGTCACGGTATTGAAATGCGTTCGAGTTGTCTTTTTCCTTCCATTGATTCTTCAGTCGGTGATTTTAAAGAAGGCACTCTGATACACTTCTCCTAAACCAGTCGTTACTTTGAACCTTTATTCTCAGTTTGTCATGCTTGTCCTTATGTTTATATTGTGTATTGTTATTCATTCAAGGTCAAACCGAATAGAGTTTGGACTTTATTTGTGTGAAGATATGAATGAGGACTAGCTGTAGACATGTTTCTTCCCTCCTCCTCTCTTCCCTCCCTCCCACTCATGTGCCTGCCTGAGCGTTTCTGGAGAAGGCTTTTAGAAGAATAGATGAGGGTCATAAAAGTACTTGCTGACCGCTGCCTCCAGCTCTTTTGTATAATTGAAATGTATTGTTTAACTCCTCTAATGAAAACAAAAAATCAGCTTAAATAATTGATTTCCTGAGAATGTAATTTTTAAAAGAAGCCGATCAGGGGATGTCTTTATTGCGCGTGCCGGTGAGCGGGGTAACGTACCTGCTAGAACAGGGTGCCACTGAAAGTACGTGAGACAGGACACGGTGACTGAGAGAGCTGCTGTTCCTTATGCCTTGTGTCATGCAGACATTCAACTCACATCATAAAAATCTTCAAACTTTAAGGAAACTGATTAAAAAAGTGGTGAACTCTAGGTTCTGGAAAGATGTCAGTGGAGTTTAATGTCACTTTAAAGTGAAAGAGGTGATGTTAAAGTGACGTGCTTGAGTACAGGGCTACTTCTCAAAGAAGATGTGTATGGATATGTCCCAGTGCGCGATGTGTGTGCGGCACAGCGCATTGGCTTGGCTGGCTCGTGGGGATGTGACCGGCTCAGAATGCGTAACATCCTATCTTTGCGGGAGTACGATCTTGGGGTAAGTGCTAAATATTCCTAAGGATGGAAGCAGGGAGATTCTGTGCCTGCCTGTACCTTAGCCGAGTCGTTTTTAGAGCATTGTAGAAGTTGCTGCTTTAACTGACGTTAACGTCAACAAGGGAAGCATGCTGTAAGTCGTTGACAGTTTTGCTACTTTCTCTGGTGGGACTGGATAAAGTTTCATTGTTGATTATTACACAAAGTATCTGGGTGCTGTTCTCAGCAAAGCCTTTTCTACAAAATCAGGGAGGAGCAGGAGGTTGTACGTTCTGCTTTTTAATCTTGCTTCTGTGAGGGGAAGCGTTGTCTGCTCATCTTCATAAAGGAAAATGGGGTTGGGTTTTGGTTTTTTTTTTTTAAATTGCAGCGTTTAAAAGCATGTTTTGAAGAACCAGAAATAAACACCCCTCGTTAGTGAGTCTCTTTTCTACTTTGCCATGGTGGTGTTTCAGGGATCCAATTTCACTCTGGTAATGAAATACCAGAAGAGCTGTTGAGCTCCATCTGTATGAATTAGGGAAGGTGGTTGATTTGTACCCTGGGGCCATATTATCTGCTCTTTCATTACTTCTGGATCAGTAATGATATTCAGGAAAACTGTATTTGTAGTGACTGCTTTCTAGGGACGTCTCTACACTAGAAAGCCTTCCCGATAAGGATCGCACTGACGTGTGTTTGCTGAGATGCTGCTCTGGTAGGAAACAGGCTGCTGCTTTTAGGTGGCTTTGGTGGCACAAAAGTTCTGGGGTTTGCAAGTGAGAAGTGGGCATTCCCACGGGTCTCCTTGCACTTCAGTATAATTTGTTGTTTGGGTTTTTTTGTGGTTTTTTTTTTTCTTTTTTTTCTTCTCCCTTAGCCAGTATTCAGTCTCTTCCATCTTGCTCTTAGGCAGATGTGCAGAGCTCTCATGCCTGTTTTAGACACTCGCTCCTTTTGTATTTGGGCACAGCAGCAGCTATCCCAGTGGCTGGTAACAGAGGAGAGCGTGTGAGGAGCCTGAGCTGGAGCGGCTGAAACATGCCAGATGCTGCAGGTACCCTGTGCCAAGCTTGCTGCTGAATAACAGCACAAAGGTAGTGACGCGAGAGTGGTTTTGGGGAGTGGAAAAACCAGGTGGTGGTTGCACTTTGGGAGCTTTTGATTCCCTGTTGCAGTTGGTAGGTGGGCAGGGGGGTCGTGGTGGAAGATGTGCTGTGATGTGAATGGTCCTATCCAGGTGTCCAAGGCAACTAAGCTGGTCTGGCTGCACAGGCTGTAAGGAAAGAGCGGGATAAGAAAATATAAAAAAATAAAAATAATTCCCTGAGTTGACAGTGCTGCACTGACAACATGAATAGCTGTGTCTGTTCTGCTTCCCTGCCCTGCAGTGCTGCTTGCACCCCCATACCTTAACTGAAAGAGATTATGAAAACCGAGCAACAGAGACGCTGTTGCAGATTAAAGAGCTGATGGAAATGCCTCTAGGCTGCTGTTAGGGAGGTAAGTTCTCCTTGCTTGCTTAGGGGAATATGCTCTGGCTTTACTGGTGGGTGCTGTGCTGGCGCTTGATACTTTTTGAGGGGCTAGATGGTGGGGAAAGTGGAAACCAGTCTGCTCTAACCACCTGATGTGAAGGCAGTTCTGGGAACTTCTTGGGACATTTTGTAGGTGAGGAAACTGTCCTAGTGGAGCACCTTGCAGAGTGTTTAAAAAGTACGTGTCTAGGTTATCAGTTGTTAGGAACTTTCTTGAATGTTGGGGATATATGTGTCAATATGGTGAGTCAAAAGCATTGTGTTCACAAAAAAGCTGCTTTGTTGTTTATTAACACAATAGAAAATGAAAATCTGTCTTACACTGGCTGCAGTTCACTGGGTCCTCCTGTGTTACTGGTGCAGCTGAGGAAAGGGAATGCTTCTGGATTTTGCCTGTAAACCAGCGAGGTTAAGTTATGGACGGGCTGTCCTGCCTCATTATAATAGTGTTTCATGACATGACAGGATTGGATTTGTGGCCTAAAATCCCTGTGTTGTTGTGGTGTGTTGCTCAGTGTGTTCTGGCTTCTACCACGCTGTGAGTTTTTGCCCATGCGTCACTGCAGCTCTTGCCCAAGCTCTGAAAATCTTGATTTATTACTGATTATCACCCCAGATGCTGGTAAAGCTACCTTTTCTGTTATTTGCTCTAAGATCACGTAAGGTAAACGGGAGGGTGTACTGTTGCTCTGGAGGTACGATTGCCAGGAGAGGCCAGGACGCTGCTGATGGATGCTGAACCCCGCGGTGCTCCTTCTGGAAGCCGTGCATCCCACCACATCCAAAGCTGCTTCCAAGGCGGGGATGAAGTGGGTACTGTGGTAGGGGAAACAGGTAAAGCATTTTTTAATCCCGGGGATTTGTGCCAGAGGATAAGAGTTGTGTGGCTCATCTAAAACCAGAAACTCTTCAAGGAAGGCTGGTTTCTCTGCATGCTTTGTGAGTCTGAAGATGTCCAGCCTCTGAGTCACAGATGAACTGTCCTACCTTACTTCTGTGTCTAAGTGTAAGTGCTTGTTGTCTGCAGTCTTGAGCATGAGAACCAGAAAATACTGTGCTGTGGACTAGCAGGCTTACCAGAGACATGCAGGAAATGCTATTTCTGCTTTGAATATCTCCTTATTGAGTCATCTTCAGGCATTCCTTTGTACTTCTGCTTTATTTAGTTTAAACACTTGAGTATTAAGGACATGCTGCATCCTTAATGTTGGGAATGCTTTTAGTTGCGCTTCCTTTCTATTACCGTTTTTGTTTGTTAAGCTTTTATTCTGAGTGAAACAAAATCTTCTGCTAATTTTTTTTTTTTAAAGCTTTTCAGTTGCTTCTCTGTCTTTTCTGTTGAGTCATCTAGGTAATGCTTGTTTTTTTTGTCTGAAAATAAGCTAGCTACTTTAAAAGGGTGTGGGGTTGTTTCCCCCCCCCCCCCCCCCCCCCCTCAGACACTGTCTTATGCCTTTCCAGCTTGCCTCTAGATGAGACGTTTCCCCAAAATCCCAGGCAGCAGGCAATTCTCGCCAAGAGGAGCTGTCACTGCTGCTCTCTTTCTCTAAGAAAATGAGCTTTTCCCCCACGCTGTGTTTGAAAAGCTACAGCAGATGCTGAAGAGGCCAAGCGTGTCCCACGGCTGCTGCTAAGAGCTTCAGCACCCTGGACAAGAAGAGAAGCTTCATTCTCTCACCTCACACACAAGCATAGCCAAAGCTGAGGGCAGCCAGCCTCTGTTTCTGCCACAGTACACACCTCTATGAGTAGGCAGCTTGCATCCTGACAGCAAAGCAGAAATGAAATAAAGAAATCTCACTGAGCACCACTAAATTCCTCTGATTGATACACCACTTACAGGTACGGGGACCACGACGCGGTTGGATTTCACGAGTCCATAAACCTCAGCAGAAAGGGATTTTAAGATAAACATGAAGTTGATTGCTTTAACCCTAAATGTATTACATGGCTTTTCTATGATAAAACACAAGACAAACCACCACTTACAATTGGTTTTGATCCCTCTTCCTTCAGATCATAAACTTTACTGCTTTTCTTCTCCACTATAGGAAGCGTCTTGCACAGGATCTTGGTGTCTAAAGCTCTCAGCAAGCACTGGGTACCCGCAGCAGCCCCCCTGGCTGCTTTAGCAGGTTGACACTGAATTGTGAAGCTGTGTCTGTGAGCACGGACGCACACCCCTCTCCCACCCCTTTTTTTCAGGGCAGGGGGGTGAGGAAGTAGGGAAAAGTTTATTTTCTCCTTTACTGGTAGCGTTAAAAGTGGCCACTGATGTACCTCAATTTTAGGAGGGAAAGGCTTTTCCCATCTCAATTCTCTCCTCTTTGAGACTCCAGGACTGTACTCACATTCTTGGCCTGCAAGGGCATGATGAAAGCTCAACAATTGTCACAAGTTCTTTTCTGTAAGGTGAACAGCAGGATAAAGCAGGAAAGATGAAATTCAGATTTTTTTTTTTTCACCTTCTAGAGAAGCCACCTGTAAAACAAGAGGTGCAACACCACACTCTAAATGTGTCTCATTAGCATTCTGGGAGGAAGGTGGAAAGCAAGAAAAAAGGTTAAGAAAAGCAGCAGTCACCTCCAGCACAATGTGCACGATTCAGCTTCTTCGCAAACATTTGGCAATTCCCTCCTTTTAAACGGCTGTTGTGAGAGAGCACAGGACCGGAGTGCTCACAACCCAAAGGATTACACCGATTCCTATCTGTGCCCAGCCTCAGGGCACCTTCTGCACAAACTGTTAGATCCAGACAGCTCACAAACAACAGCTATTTGTGTACCTTAGATCATGTTCTTGGATATCGTCATGTTCTACAAGTTTTATTATGATAAAGGGTAAAAATAAGACAACACTGGAAACATCAAAAGGCCTCGAAAGTGCTGAAGGAGACACACAGACATTTTACTCTCAGACACGTTATGGTTACACAAATACTTCCCAAGTGCCATAGTTCAAATAAAAATATATTCATACAAATTAAGAACAAACGAACAAACAAAATACAATTTATATACACTGCGGAATTAGCTTACATCATTTCAGAACAAAACCCAACCAACCCAACCAAAAAAACAGTGCAAGAAAAAAAAACAAACCCAACCCCAAACCCAACCAAACGGAAAGGTAAGTTGCTACCATTGGAATGACTCGCAGTAAGTTAGTTAACACTGCACAGGAGACCACAAGGCAGAGAACATCCCCCACTACTCCCCAACTTCTGCCCGCAGTACTAATCCAGTTCTCCGCTCCTATTCCTTTAGTGTTGCTCTGAGTGAAAGGTTACAGGCACCTACGTTAGGTTGGTAAATCGCTAAGCAACCAGAGGCAGGGTAGAAGCAGTTGGTGTAAGAAAGGAAGGGACCAAAGCGTGAGGCCAAGAGTGATTTGACACAAGCCCCTTTGCATCAGTTCTCAGCAGAAGGGAAACGCTGCGGCTCCAAACGTCAGCTGAACTGCAGCTCCCTTTCTGCAGGCTACCTAATGGGGAGTTGCATGTTGAGACTTCCCTCTAGAGCAGCTGACAGGGCCACCCATCATCCTCCTCCTTTAAAATGGCTTTCCTGGAGTGAAAGGAGGGGGTGTTCCAGCTGAAATGCTGCAGTAAGACAGACAGACGCACAGGCAGAGCAGACAGTGCTGACAGCAGGCTGAAGAAGGTGAGTGGCCTTCTCACGGGGAAGTGTAGCTGGTGCTCAAACAAACCCTGACAAGATTTTTCAGCCCGTCTTGTCTGGATGGCTTAACTCCAGGCCTTAGAGTAGCGATGACAAGACATTCTGCAGCAAAACACCCTGCTGCAGTTTGTGTGCAGAAATAAAAGCGGGCACGGCCAGCTCAAGGCAAATGACCTAAGGAGCCCTATTCAGGTGCAGGAAAAGCAGGAACCTTCCACACACAATCACTTAACAAGTGCAAGAAGAAAAAGATTTGCCATGGAGACACAGGGCATTCTTGCCAGGGGCTCTGCCAGCATGGGATTGCTAATTCCACACTAGAGTGATCTGAAATCCCATCAAAACAGGATTCCTCCGATTTGTAACTGCCCAGAAGCACAAATCCTTTGAATGAAGGTAACAGAAACATATCTCAAGCCTACAGCCCAGCTTCAAGGAGTTCCAAAGGGTGCTGGAAGTTGCGTGGGACAGCTCAGTGCAAGACCTCGGGGAACTCAGGCATTTTAGAAACTGTCTGCAGAGACCATCCAGAGAGAACACCCATCCTTCCTCTGCTCACAGGCAGAGAACTTGCAAGTTAAGAGCAGCAACCGATGCCAACTCGCATGCTTTAAGGAACGTGCCATGCCTGTCCCAGCTAAGGAGCCCAGGCTGCAGGCACAAGATGGACACTGCCCGTAGGAAAACACCTTCACTTTACTTTTGGAGGTGTAAGAGCTCACGTGCCTTACTGGAAACAGGGTGAGGGTATTCAGCAGCCAGCAACACCACTTTGGTGGAGGAAATAGAGCTGCTGCTGCAAGTTTCGCAGTAAAAAAGGGAAAAAGATGAACAGTATTCCCTGCTCTTTAGGTAGCTCACTTCCCAGGCAGCGCTGGAGAGTGGCCGTAGTTAACAAAAGGCCCTGGGACACACACAGCTTCCTTTGCAGCAACTGCCACGGCACGTGCCACAGCTCCTTCCTTTCTGGAAACGGTACCAACGAAAACACAGATCTGCCCTTTGGACTTGTTAAGGCAGCAGATGGGAAAGAACACTAAGTGGAAAAAAAACCCCAAACAAACCAAAAAGGCCTCCAGATGTCAGTGGAGAGGAATAAAAATTAAATCCTAAGTGCTTACAAACAGCTTTGCTAACCCAAACTTTCCAGCTGAGCCATGCCATGCACCATATCACAAGGACAAATTCTACCCTAAAACTTTGCCTCGGGAACCACTTCTAAGATCAAGTTTTCTCTCATCTGCTGAACAAAATTCAAGAGCCTCCCCATGACTCAGCTCTCTTTACTGCAAGGACAGCCAGAGAATACCTTTGTCTACCAACTACCCGGACTGCAAAGGACCCCACAAACATCTAAGAGTTCCAGGGGCTTACAGAGCCCTACATCAAGACCATGACTGGTGACCTGGGCACAAAACCCCCTCCTAGCCCAAACTGGGGTGGTGCTCAGCAGCCAGCAGTTTGCAGAGCAGTGCCCTGGAACAATCAGCTTCTGCAAAGTTGGTCAGAGAGGCCGTTTTATCAGACTGTTTTGACACACACAGGGAAAGGGGGCACAGCTTCTTCAGGCCCTCGGTCAGGAAAACTTTCAGCACAGATGAATTCCTGAATTCAGAAAATACAACAATGTCACATTTCCTCCTACCACAACTCTCAGCTCCTTATGGCAGACAACAGGTTAACTGGAGTTCTCCAAGGCTGTGTAGATGCTTTTCTGGGATACATTCCCCATGTTACTTGGCCCAGTCTCTTGGCTGAGAGAATGCTCTGTGCTTTATCAAGCCAATCAGCCCCGCAGGCCCTGGAGGCACAACGCTGGCTTCCCACAGAGGGTTATCTGTATGCAAAACTCAGGAGGGCAGGTGCCTGCTGGAACAATACAGGTGCTGGCCAGGATGGTACCTGCTAAAGCAGCGAACTGGCTGCAACTGGCTTCTAAGTGCTGATTTTACCCTTACAGATATTGGGATTGGGCTGTAGCAGCTGCAAACATTATGCCAAACATTTTTAGAGCACAGACAGCCCCACTTACCACCATGCAGCAGAACCTGCCTGTTAGCCACCAGCACCAGGTATCCCTCCCGTACAGCAGCCTGAAGTTACATCAGCTCCTCTCATCACACACAGAGAACTCAAACAAGCCCAGAGACAGGGCATCAGTTCTATCTGCCCCCAGAAAGCAACACTTCACCATGCTCTGAGGATGTGGGGTTCCCTGATCTCTCACCCAAGCTAGAAAGGTGTCCCAGGCTCCCACTGTTGGCTCAGTACAAGGCCAAAGTGCCTACAAATGCCAAGAAACACAGAAGTGTCAAAGAAGTGACAAAGTGGAGTGCCACGAAGTGCTGTAGAAAAGTCTCTTAGAGGGAGATAATAGCAATAGCTAATGGGGAAGGAGATCTCCCTTCTCCGAGATGCTCTGAAAATATATTAAATATTTCTAATCCCAGAAACAGTAACTATCTGGAATTGAAGTGTTTTGAACTCCTGATTTGTTGAGCTGCTTTCAAAAGTCAGCTGCTGTCAAAAGAACATCACAGCAGGGATGCTTCCCCAGGGGGAAGACAAAAAAAAAGGAGAAATTAGGAACAAAGAAAGCCAGAGTGGAAAAACACGGGCACTGGGAGCACCCACAAAGAGAGGTGTATTTCCAGAGCTGGCTTTTTGAATACTGCTTTTGAGGAAAGCCCCTCTCCAGAGCAGCTACTTGATAACTGCAATAGCTCCTCTCAGCCCCCTTCTCACACAAATAAGGCAACAAGGAAGAGGGGAGGAAGAGGAAAAAAAAAAAAAAGGAGACATACAGGAGGATAGGGAAAAGATGCTGCAGTTCTCTGCACAGGACACACTGGAGCTAGATGGCTCTTTTTTCCAACCCTTAAAAATATCCCAAACAAAACCAAATAGCAGAACATACAGTGTCAGGACAACATCTGATGAAAGGAGATAACTGGGGCACACAGGGAAAGAAAAAACCTGGATCAAGAGTGGTCAAACCAAGTGCCTGAGACCAATCCAACAGCTCTGGGCTCAGGCAGCTCCTCTAATTCTCTGGCTAGCAAGATGTTTTCCAGCTCCCCAGGCGTGATATGCATGTGAGAAGCCAGACAGCAAGTCTTGGGCCTTGTGGGGTCCAAGCAGAACGCGAGCGCTTGTGCAGGCTTGGAAGAGGAAGGTAGCCACACCGACAGTGGGGCAGGGGCATCAAATGGTCTGATAGTGTTGTCTCAGTCTCGCCTGCAGGAACTCGTGGGTCAGGTTGTGCCGAGTGATTATCCCAACAATCTTAAAGAGGAAGGAAAGAGGAGAAAAAAAAAAAAGACACAAGTCAGTATCAGAGATGTGCTACTAAGAGCTGTGCATGGTAGAGCTGTTCTTTCCAACCCTCCCCAAAAAAAAAAGGGGGAACCTGCAAGCAGTTCTTGACCAGTGCGGAGTCAGAGTGGGTTCATGTTCAAATCCCACCAAAACCACATCCCTCCCTCTCCCAGCACTTACCTACAGGCAAGATATTGTTTTAACTACACCAAAATGCACAGTTTGACTGCTGCTATTGTGCCTGGACACAGCAGTAGCCTAGGAAGGGAAATCCTGTCCATGTTAGAGAGCAAACAGATGTAACTAAATCCTTTGGAAAGTGAAAACTGTAATTGGAGGTAACAAAGCTGTCTCTTACAGCTTCATTAGAGGTGTTTCTGGTATCCCACATGACACGACAGCAGATAGCTCATATCAGATGCACTCTAGGATGCTCTAAAGAGCAGCTAAGCGGTGACTGCGCTCTGGCCATCAATAGCTGGCAGGCTGCAAAAGGGACCCTCTCCCAGCCTGCTGGGGAAACGGTCAAAATACATTTCAGCTGGTGAAACAACTCAGGGATTTTACACACGGAAAGTTTAGAACTAGGCTGCTCTCTAGTACTACAAGAGCATCTCGTACTAAACATGGAAAGAGTCAGTATCTCTTGTTTTCAACCAACAGGCTCCGCAGAGTAGCTGTTAGGAAGCCCAAGAGGTGGAAAAGCACTTGCTGTCTCACGGGGACAGAGCAGTCCAGGCTTAAGGGACAGAGATTCCCGTTGTGCCTATAGGAATTTACTGACACCTACTGACTGCTCCCAAACACCACAGATGGTAAAGACAAGCACAGCGCATCAAGCACAAGCCAGACTCCTTTCTTGTGCTGCTCCTATGAGCAGGAACAGAATACAAGTTCCCTTCCAGAAGGAAAATCTCCTGCCCCAACACAGAGGAAATTCTGCCCTTGGCATTGATTAGAGCTGCCAAAGAGGAAGGCAAATTAGCGGCCTCTGATGAGCTCAAGGCCTCTCAACAGGTAGAAGATTTAAGAGCTTCCACGTGCTGCCAGCTTGAGACAGGACAGAGACTGTGGGTCCTGCCCTTTGTGGGGGAAGCTGGAAGGGGGCTCGGACACAAAAGACAGTAACAAAGCCACAGTAACCAGCAATGCTTCAGGACCTTAAGATGATCACATCCTGATCTCTTCAAAGCATTTCTGTTTGGTATTAGGAGATCTTAATTCTCCAAAAGGTGGAAAACCAGGTGGCTTCCTTGCTCAGCCAAGACAAAAACAGATACAAGGGCTCACCTCTCCAACTGCGTTCACGACCGGTAGATGTCGGAGTCCCATTGTCCTAAACAGGTTGAAGACTTGTGACACGTGAGTATTTGGAGAGACAGCAAAGGGTGATGGGTTCATGTACGGGGTGACATCCTAAGAAAGAAAACCAATCAGGTTATCGACAAGAGGCATTTGCACTGTCTCTGGGAATCGTTAACAACTAATTCCTACAAGTCTTTGAATGCACTGAAGTCTGGACAGGGCATTGCACTGTGGATTTCTCCTATTTCTCCACAAACATAAAATTATTTCAGGAATCTGAATTTGTCACCATTTGTTTGACCACTGTAACCCATCATCTTAAGAGCCCAGTGCTGTAGAAAGCAGCTCCATGGAAATAAGAACGTATATGAAAAAGCACTTTGGCCTGCAGAGCAACCTTCCTGTCACCGAGACAATGACAGGCCTGTGACTGAGCTGCTGGCACACAGAGTCCCAAATAGATGCCAGCAGCTTGCCTGTCCAATCTTGCTCAGGCAGGAGCCTAACCTAGGAGGAAGTTAAACTAGATGGGCAACTTCTTATTCTGAAAGTAAAGCACTCGTGTGGGACGTTACCTCATAGCAGGTATGAGGATTGATTTCCACACGCAGGTAAGGCTGATGGAATGGGAGAGAAGCACAGGATGCTTTGTGGGGCTCTCAGCTGTTTTTTTAAGGCTTGGAACTGTCCTAAACATATCTCAGGAAACCCTGCGGTCACACTGCGGCGCATCTCTTACCACTATCATGCGAGGGTTCAGCAGCGTGAGGTCGAGGTCATGGATATCTGGGTAGCGGGGGTAATCCTCCGACATCTCTGCATGCGACAGACGAGGCTGACTTGCACTCTGCAGTTAAAACAAATCTCACTGAACTCAGGAGTTGCCACCCCAGACAGCACATGGGCTGCGAGCGGCCCAGCAAATGATGCCTCCCAGTCACTTCCCCAGATCTCCTCCTCCTCCCAAGGCCACAGGCAGGAGTGCTCCTGGCAGCTCAGCTCAGACGGGAGCAGCAGGGTGAGGCCAAACCGACACAGGCGCTTAGCTGAGGGCAGAGGATCTGCTCTCCAATCCCCCTCGGATCTACGCTCAACGCTGGAGGGCAGCAACAAACCAGCCTTGGGGAAGAGGGGCCTCCAACACACATGCTCACACTGATCTCTGTGACACAGTTGACATCTTTCTGGCAAGACCTCTGCACGCAGCAGTAAAGACACAGAGCATATGCTGCTGGCTGCTCCATCTGCATTTACTCTCTGCCCTCTGTTCTCCAGTTCTGACCGGACTGCACCTTTATGCAACAAATGGATCTGCTGGTTTATTTTTTAAACAGTGGTTGTTCTCTTTTCCTGGGGATACTTAAGTAGAAATTTAATTCTCTTTATTCTACAGCTGCAAGGGAGAATTCACTTTACCCATCTGCAGCTTTTAAACCACAGATGCATCCCTTAAGGTGTAAAAACAGTCAAATTCTTTTTGACAGCCCATAAATACCGTTCCAAATCTCCCCAGCCGAGAGGGCAGGGAGGACTCTGCTACAATTGCTGATGAGGACAACTCACCGACTGGCTCTCGGAGTAACAAATACCCCTGATGAGGAGGGTGACCAGCTGTGAGCGCAAGATCAAGCCATGGAAGGTCAAAGGTCTGAAGCGTTCCTCCATGGTCCACTCCTCACTGGGAGACTGGTCTGGGTACAGGTTGGGGTAGGGAGTGTATCTGTTGACAGAATTGACATGTCTGAAGTTGCACAAGCTTCAAGACAGACACACACCCCGCCAAAACAACAACAGCTATTTCAGCTCTTTACAACCTTCTCCTGAACATTTCAGACTTGTTAGAGGCAAATCAGTCTCTTCTCCACCAAACAAAATAGCAGAAAGGGTTCGAGAGCCATTGCCATGGGCAGAGCACGACAACAGCAGCAGAATGGAGACACCCTCCTAACTCTCAGCTTCAAACTACTTCCTACGAAAGCACTTCTCAGTGCCAAATTATTCAGATTCTGATAAAAGCTGAAGCATCTGATAAAAGGTCACATTCAGGACTCTACTTGTAAGAGTCACAATCACGTGGTTAGAAACACCCTGTTTCCATAAATACATCAGGATCTCACCTTCTCTCCAGCATCTGTTGCAGCAGATCCTCCTTCTCTGGCGGCTCCTCAGCTGCTATGTGCTCATCACACATGTTCCGCAGTTCACTCGAAGGGTAGGATTTCATGGACTGACTACGCTTGCGCTGCTCTCCAGCTCGCGTGAGGATGCTGGACTTCTGGAGATAACAAACAGCTTTCAGATAAACCCTAAGCAAGGTCAGCAGTGATCCAAGAGCGACTGGCAACTATTTGATCGTAGCCTTATGTCACCAGATAAGGTGTTCCTTAGTCAGTGTTGCTGCAGAACTTGTAAGAATAGCCAAGAGGACTGTCCTCTCCTTGGACAGAGAGCCTGGAGTTTAGGAACACAGGCACCATTTTTTGCTAGAGCAAAAGTGTGCCAGGAACACGTTCATTATTCATTCTGACCTTGAATTTGAAGGGATTAAAGCACTTGCCCCACTACCCCTCCTACAAAGAACAGAAGCATTTAGGCACCCGCTGCTGATCTCGATGGCGGGCTCAGTGCCAAATCCCGATGTTTTCCATGTCCACTCTAAACAGGTTACTTAGTCCTCTTAACTTTTGCCTCTAGGAAGGCAGACGACTCTTCTGCCTTTAACATGACCCACAGAACAGAATGGAACCAAGTCCTTGAAAAGTTTGTATCACAGTAAGTGCTCATTTCTGACCTAACTCTGCACTGACAAAAGCTGAGGCAACAAAAGGAAGGGGCTTCCACCTGCACAGCAAAGCTCTTTACCCTTCAACTTCTCGATCAACTTTTTACCTTGAATTTAATGTTGTTGCTTATCAATTGATTTCCCTTCATGAACTCCCTCTCGTTGCCGCGGTTCTCGGTCACCACAGGGAAGGCGTGATGGACGGTTGTGCGCAGGATGCTCACAAGGGACTGGATCCTGGTGTGTGGGTAGACATACGTCAAGTTGGGTTCCATGATGTCGCTGGCTCGTAGTCTGAGGAAAAAGAAAGCCAAGATCACTCCATGAGTCACAGCAGTGACAGAGAGCTGGCGATGGACAAACGAGGAGACAAACCAATCCCAAAAATGAGCTCCTGAAGGAGTCTGCTGCCATTTAGTTCTGGCAGCTCCCTGTACCTGTGTTCCCACCTTCACTGCGTTAGGACAATTGATCTTTGTTTTTAATGTAACATTGCATCAATGATGTGCCACAAACAAGGAAAAAGGTTTCATCTTTGTAACACGGAAACTACTGGGCAAGGGTAACAGGTGGGAAGAAGAAGAAATTTTGTAAGAAGCCGAGTCCAGTGGAACATCTTTGCAGAGTTCTTGCTGAAGCTCAGAAATCTGCTCCTCAGAAAGGGCTCCAGCACCTGTTTCCTGCTGCAGAACTTCTGCACAACTCCCATCTGCTCTCCCAACAGTCCTCCTCACAGCTGCTCCTCTGAGAGCAGCCAGGTTCACTGGAGATGAAGCATTACCCCCCTGCATTACATCATTCCTGTCTGAGCAAGAACCCCACCACAAACTCTAACCCCCAGCCCTGCCAAGAGGGGCAGCCTTACTTATCCATCTCCACCTCTGTTTCCCACTCCAGGAGAGGAACTCCTCGCAAGTTTACATGGATGTCATAGATGCCTTTGTTGAAAAAGTCTCCTGTCCATTTGGCTACCTGCAGAGCAAACAGAAGGTCTACTGAGTTGTTGCTTCAAGGACAAGATTCCTTGGCTTATCATAGCCCTGGAAGGAACAGAGCTCCAGGGCCAGGACAACTTCAAGCAGTCTGCAAGAAGGCAGAGCTAAGACCCTGCACTCACCATGAGGGTGATCATTATTGGGAGCCCGTAGGTGATCTCGTTGGTGGATTCAATCAGGATGACAGTCAGGCTAATTGTCATACGGACCACGCCTCCCAGGAACGCCGCTGCCCCGATCAGTGCAAAGGTTCCCGAGTAGATGTGATCCAGGCCAATGTAGCTGGGGCGAAACACAGAGCGCAGAGGTCAGAACAACCTGCCCCAGAGCTCGGCTCTCGCACACGTACGCACACTCAATGCACCTTTTGAGGAGGTTGGCGACCAGGCGTCCGAAGGCAGCCCCACAAAGCAGTGATGGCACAAAAAGACCACTGGGCACAGAGATCCCGTATGTCCAGCAGGAGAGTAAGAAATAGAGAAGGAAGAACAAGGACAGTGTGACTGGGCTGAAAGTACCTGCAACACAAGAAGAATCATGGCTAAAAGGGGCACAGGTCTCAAAGTCTTGCACCATCCACCCCTCAGCTAACAGCAGGCTCATCTCACAACAGCTACTTAGTCTCCCAGTCCAAACACACGTGAAGACAATGAGTAAGTGAAGAAGAGAGGAAAAGCATGTGGGGCTTGCAGCTGTTGTACTAGCAGCCCCCCAGAGCCACAAAGGCCTGAAGAGGCTCTTAGCTTTGTGGTTATGACAAGGCTGTTTGAAGCAAGATGAAGCTCTGAAGCCTAATGGTGGGATGGGGCACCATCTCCCAGCTACTCACCATCCTGGTGGAAGAGCTGCAAGATAGCGGATTCCTGAGGGTTGAAGAAGAGCGTGGCCATGTCATTGTAGGTGTCATTTGGGCAGAAAAATGTTTTGATGCTTGAATTCACATCCTCTGACATACCCTAACGCAGGACACAAAAGACAGGAACAGTTAAAACCCAATCTCTCCTACATCGGCCTTTGGGCAGAACTGGAGTAACCCTTCTGTATGGTGCTGTCAGCCCACACTTTGGGAAGCTCAGACCAAACACCAGTAGCAGAGATGGGGCCTGCAGCATAAACGGGCTCCCCGACTGACAGCCCGAGCCGCTCTGCCCCAGTACCAAAGCACAAAGGGTAGCTTTTGTTATTACCCTGAGCTTCTGCAACTGTCCACAGGCTTTCACAGCAGTTCTGTTACGTACTGCATGCTGTCAAAAGCTCGGTACATGCCTGTGCTTCTCTGGAGGGTGAACAATATCATGGGGACATAAAATCTTCACATAAGACCCCTCACCTGCAGACTCAGGGTGTCATTGCCACTCTGACTGGTGGAAGACATCTGCCGGCATTCCCCCAGAACCATGGAGGCTACAAAGACCACGACTGTGGTAGTCAGCGACACCAGCAGGCTCTCCAAGACTCTGCAAGTACACAACAGAAACCATACAGTGAAGCCACACTCAGCCCTGTAACCCAGTTCCAGCTCTGCACATGTTCAGGGAATGTCAAATCTGGTTCCTCCTGTTCGCTTTTAAGTTCTACAGAGGCTTCATTTTGTGATTTCAAAAGAATAGCTTTGGGGTTTCCTCCAATCCCACTCACTGGGTCTTCCAGACACAGGTTTTTGCTTTGGGACACTGAACACGGATCAGAGATCCCTGCACAAACTCAAGGGAGCACAAATACCTGACCAGCTTTGGCTTGGGATGCACGTTCCGCATGCGGTACTTGGCAAGTCTCTTGTTCAGGCAGTTGAAGGTGGCTCCAAGAAGGCCTCCTACAATCCCCATCAGAATGAAGAAGCCCAAGTCCACAGCTGTCCAGAGGTGGCATTTCTTATCAGATTCAGAGCACTATGTGCAGAAAAGAATAAATAAAATAAAATTAATTAGAGAAGTATTTGATTAGTTGCCACAATTTCCTACCAATGCTTCTGTCTTTACAGCAGGAGACTTTCAGCAGCTATGACAGAAGGGGAACAGTTCTGTCTTAGGCTGTCATTGTATTGCAGCTAAATAGTGACTGTCCACTGTATAAAAAGAACAACCCCCAAAGCAGATAGAAACACACACCAAACTGACTAGAGACTGGAGAGGGGAGGAGTAAAGCATTAAATCTCACCTTAAACTCTCCAAAGTTCAGGAGCCCAGGGAGCTGGAAAGACCCCCAACTTCCAAACTGAATCCCAGAGCGGAAAAAATTCAGGGTGAAGGTGGCAGCCATGGAACAGAAAAGCTGAGGAGGTTAAAAAAAAATAAAGGAAGAAGTAAAGAATACTAAATTAAGATTAGCACAGTCAGCTCTTGCTTGAGACTTATGAAGCCTGGGGAAGGGAACTTCAGAGCCTTCTCAGGCTTCAGGAAGTGAATCCACTAAGGTTTAACACCCCTTCCCTGGGCAAAAGAGAGCAGGGCTAGAAGGGACTACTATAACTATCTGGTTTGGTTTCCCACCCAAGAAGTTAGGAATTTCACCTAGCAATTCTTGCAGAAAAGCAGAAAGAAATCCAGCACCTGCCTCCTCTGTCTGCTCCCAAAGAATGGGATGGCAAATAGCCCAGGCACAAAAGCACTTTCTCCCAGGTACACTCAATCTGCTGCCTACAGAGCTGTCCCATAGTTCCAGATAGTACCCAACTCATCTCTGCTCTTAATCTGCAGGAATTGTGGAGCACTGAGAGAGCAGGCAACCTCCCTCCTCCAGGAGGGCAGGATAATCAGAGTGCCCTCACAGACCAGCCCTCCCAAAGGTCCAGCTCAAGGAAGGGACACAGCAAGAGCCAGAGTCATTACTCACCACTTTCCACGTAAGTCCCTGGTTCCAGAAAGAAGAACCTTCTTCCAAGCTGAAAAGAGTGCCCCCGATTGGGGCTCCAAAGGCAGCCGCAACCCCCGCGGCAGCTCCAGCAGATACAAAATCCCTCTTATCCCTGAAATGAAGAGAAAAGCAATCTTAGCTTAGCAAAATAATGCTGTGGAGGTGCTGAGGTTCTGCAAAGTAAGACACCGTTCCCATTTAGGGATATATTCTATGGATACAGGAGTGACAGCTGGGACAAGTGCTGGCCATGGCAAGCGACACCATTCCTTCGGCAAGTGGTGGCAGCATCGTGCTCTTTCTCTAGAGCACCAACAGAGAGCAGAACTCTGGCACTATACAACTGCCCAGTATATGAGGAATCATCCCAAACTGTGGGATTCCAGCATCACTTGGAAGAATTAGAGAGGGAAGGGCAAGATTTCGTTCACATTCAGGTGAACCAGACTTCTCTGTAGTACATCTTGGTCCTAAGGGGTGAGTAATGGAGCTCTTTCCCAACAATAAAGTCATTTAACCATTCAGAAGAAAGGTTTTAAATGGGTAGAGATTTGCTGAGTAGAGCAAGCGAACATCAATGAACATGGAGACCAGAGCAGAGCAGCATGGGAGAGTCATGTCCTGGTGCTGTCTCACTGCAGAGTGAAACTGCAGGACACTAGAGAGAAACTGAACAAACATCTGACTGATTGATCCCAGCCCAGTCTGCTCACTCATCCTCCTCTCCCCTCCTCCACACCCTGGGCACAGTACCTGTCACTGCGGAAATAGGGGAAGTTAAACTGGATCTTCCTCAAAGAGATGCTCTGGAACTAAACAAAGCAAAGAGTTACAAATGTAGGAGATGGAAACTGACTCCTCACAGTCCCCTTACAAAGCAGCAGTGTGACCAGGCCAGCGAGCCAGGCCAGCACTAACCTGTGGCAAACCTGCACCCACAACAGCGCCGCTGTGAATCATTGGACCCTCCTTCCCGACAAAAAGACCTGGAAAAAACAGGACCCATGAGGCAACAAGCTCCCTGCTGCCCTCCCTTGCTGACAAGGCCAGGTCAGCTCGCCAGTCCCTTGCCATGGCACTGGAGATCCCCTGTGCCAAGTCTGCAGCTCCTCCCTCTCCCCTCAGCTGGAAGGAAGGTGCTGTCCCCCTCAGCTCCCAAAATATTTGTGAGGACTTGCACAGACTTCACATTCCAAGGGGGTAAAACCATTCAGAGACAAGCTGCTACAAGGACTCTGAACTCTCCAAGTCACTCTGCCCCACTGCCCAGAATACAGCCTCCTTCAGGCTGCTCTAGACAATGCATTCTGGAGAATTCTCAGGTGTCCCTCTTGGATTGAGCCACAAGAAGTCACTTCTGAGTAGCCCACCCAGAAAAGCGCTTGTTCCCCCAAGAGTCCTGATCTTTCCTTCTGTCTTCTACTCTATGTATGCATTCAGGGCTCATGACTGCTCCAGCCCATCAAAATCGTTTTACTGGAAAGGCAAGAGAAGCCTTTTGTGCCCCATACAGAAAGGGCAGCATCTTTCCCTCTTTCAGTGACTCTTTATGCCAAAAAAACCCAAGACCCCACAGCCCCTTTTACCTCCTGCCACACTGAAGAGCACTCCCAGAGCTTTGCACACCACTGTCCGGAGACGCACAACCCCTGGAACCTTTACCCCGTTGAGGTAGCACTTAATTTCAGGAATTCCTGATCCAGCTGCTACAGGCTGCAGAAAAGAAACACTGAGGCTGTACTGCATCGATTTCATAGCTGACCAACGATATCTCATCAGAGAACACAGCAAGGGACCAAGAGTCCCTGCTTAGCTAAATCAATTAGCACTGTGAAGCTATTTTGATGCCATGGGGCAGAAAGTGTTTCCCCCAAGAGGAATACTCCACACCCAGGACCTGTGTGAGAGGCAAGGGAGGCTGTGTTAAGGACCTAAGTGGACTTAAGTCTTACTTGGATCAGGACTAGAAGACTGGCAAGAAAAACAAAGGTCAGGTTGAAGCCCAGGAGCTCCAGCAAGGACAACGCAAGGCAGCCTTTCTCAGTGCACTCTTCCACTGCTGCAGCGACGGTCAAGGAAAGCAACAACGTTCCTCCCACCAATACACATCCATTCTGTACTGCCTGGGGGTCCCGGGCATCAGGAGCCAAGCCTGAGCTTCCTCATCCAGCCAAGGCAGCTGGCACAACCCATCTGGAAGCCAGGCTTCCTATTCAGAGCTCAGGACTGAGCTGCAAGGAAGGGAAACCGCAGCGTTCTTTCAGGGATTAGCCTTTGCCTACGTACGTGATACTGGAAATGCTTCTTGGTTTCGAGGGCTGAATTACATGGACAAGCTGAAAACTTGATTAATCAACAACATGACTGATAGCAGAAGTCTGAGAGTCAGCTGTTTTGAGCAAAACATGGCAACAGAAAGGGAAAGGTCACTCGAGTCCAACAGGAACTCCTACACTAGGTAAAAGATACAGCTTTGTACCACCCGGAACTTGAGCTGGGTAAAGAGCCGTACGAAGAAATCCACAAAGAGGCCCACCTAGGGAAAAGAAAGTAGATTTGCTATCCAAAATTATGACACGCAAGTAACAAAGACCACCCTCTAGTAAGTCCTACCAGAAGCACACACACATGGGAGGACAGAGAATGAAGAAGGCAAAAGAAGCATTCAAAGTTAACTCCAGAAGCTCAGATTTGCTGCCTCCCTTGTTCTCCCTGGGACAGCTCCATCCTAGAATTATCCCCGAGGAGAGGCACGTCAAAGTACTGATCTGGCAGTATTTTTAACACCCACAACAATACTTGTGGGTACAGGAGAAAGCTGGTGTCCAACCGAGGCAGACAGTCAGCAGAGCTGATTTTCAACCACGTGCAACGACGCTAGTACTGCCAAAGAGAAAACTGACAGTTCAGCTGTAAATTGGCATCCTTTTTGACTGAGTGCTCCCTTTGGACAAGTTCTACTCTCTGTAGAATTAAAGGAATTACCAGAATACTTTGCAAAGAAAGCACAGCAAGTTCTAGAAAGAAAAAAAGGCATCTTAGAAAATAATCAGGCAATAACGTGTCCCAAAAGACAACTCAAGCTACTAAGCTCTCCATGAAGGAGAATGTTTCCTCCTTTCTACTCCTCGACCATTGACTTCTGAATTATTCCTGCTTAGCCTCCTGAACTTTCCTCATTCCCCAAACAGCATGGGCCTTACCAGTCCTGTGCAGACTCCAATAGCGAAAACCATCACCCACTTCACTGCTTCGTATCTCTGGGCTTTCTGCTTAGGAAGAGGATAAAAGAAAGAGGGAAAAAAAAAAAAAAAAAAAAAAAAAAAAAGACAGGGCAAAACAAAACAAATGGGGGTCAGAAAAAAGGTTGGGAGGGACCTTTCAAGGTCATCTAGTCCAACCCCCCTGAAGGAAGCAGGGACATCTGCAACTAGAGCAGCCCTGGCCAACCTGACCTTGAACAGTTCCAGTGATGGGGCATCCGCAGCTTCCCTGGGCAAATTTCTCTGGGCCATTACCACAGTTTTAGCTCTCAGGCTAATGAAAAAGAAAGAACAAGGTCCTACCTTGTTGTCCATGCTCTCCAAAACTTCCAGGTAGGGGTCATTGATACAGCGATCATAATCCAAGCTCTGAAAGAATGTCAAAAGGTCAATTTAAGAGAATCAGCTGCAATAGATTGTGCAAAAACCTACGGAGAGAAGACCTCGTTAAGGATTACAGAAGTCATTGCTGCCCCACACGGTAGTTTCTGCAAACGGTAGCAGAACAACTCCTGGAAACAACTTCATTTAGTATTTCCAGCAGAGTCAGAACCCGAGAAATAGGAAGTGAAAGAACTGACCAATTTCAGTGCCCAAGCTGGAACCAAACAGGAACACGACAGATTAATACAACTTTCATTCAAAGAAGTCACCCTATACAGATTTAGCCTTGACTTCTTTAAATGCCTCCAGTTTGACAGACCAAGGATAGCATTAGATCTTTACGTTTAATTTCTTGCTACAAGAGGAACACCAGACAAGAATTCCTCTCCAGATGAAGAGCATCAGTTCTTAAGCTTACCCCCTAGGGAATTAAAAGCAATACAGAGTCACCCAGTTGTACTTCCAAAGTACCACCAGCTTCTGTCTACATCAGCTCCACTTTTCCAAGCAAAACAGGAACAGGCTGAGCCAGTGACACCCATGCTGACAGCAACTGCTCTAAATAGCTCAGAGCCATCATAAGGACATGGAAAAAAGTAAAATCTCCTGTAAGAAACAGGATCTGATAGATGGGAAGATCTGCTCTGAGCCAGCACGACATCAGAGATGGCAGTAAGGCAACAGCAACCGAGTAGCTAGAGATGCTTTCTGCAGTCGTGAGGAAACGAGAGCACTACAACCTGTAAATCTTACGCTAACAAACAACAGCAACGCAGCGCACTCTGAAAAATGAATTTTCTCAGCAAGAGTCTGACTTCAGCAGTGACATTCGAGCTCTGCTCACAAAGCTTTAACCCAGAAACGTGTAACCACAAGGGGCAGTTCTCTGCAAGTGTAGCAACTTGGTATTTCTGCTGGTGCAAACCAAATCTAACCAGTGATGCATTTCAAGTACTGGCTGGTGACAAACTGAAACCAATCGAAACTTGTCTGCGGGTCTTTTCAGGTTAATTTTCCCAGCAGCTACCAGTTAATTTCCTACCTCATAGTCTTTGCGTGGAAGGATTTCATCTTCCTCTTCATGAGTTTCTCCCAGGATTGTCTGCAAACAAACAAACAGAAGAAGAAAAATCATTGAGGGATTAAACATCAGGGGAATCAAATGCACGTACAGCTGCTCATGAACACGGGGAGAAAAGCCAAAATGAGGGAAGGTCTAAGCCACTACAGCTTATAAAGCCAGGGGATGGATTACCAGGCTACTACTTACTTTGGGGTAACTGTTTAGGGCCTTATCAAGAACACACTGGGCTGTGTCTACACGGCAGCTCCCCACAGCATCACCCAGCAGAGCATCTGACCCCCACCCCAGCTGCCTTCACCGCAACAGGTCCCGTGGAGCCCAGGACAGACCCCTTGCAGGGAGAGCACAGAGCATTCCCCCGGCAGAGCCTCTCCCAGAAGGGCTACAGGGCTGTTGCACCAGGAGGAGCATCGCCGTGGGCAGAGGCACCGGCCGCAGCAGAGGGGACACCAGGCCCGGGGCACTGCGCGGCACCGGCTGAGGCGGCGGGCCCGGTACGGGGGAGGAAGGAGCCGGAACGGGCTGAGGCGGCAGGCACTGGGTCGCTGGGCCAAGAGCCGTCTGAGGTACCGGGCCCTGAGGCGGCGGCGGCACCGGGTGCGGAGGCACCGCGGGCTGAGGTACCGCGCCCCGAGACGCCGGCGGCGGGGAAGGAGGGAGGGAGGTACCGCACCCTGAGGCGCCAGCGCCTGGAGCGGAGGCAGCAGGCCCAGCGCCATAGCAACGCTGAACGCCCGCCCTCAGGCGTTGCGCGGCGGCCGGGCCGTGCCGGAGCCCGGTACCGAAAGGCCGCCGGCAG